>CM018695.1:27410348-27513961 GCA_009363875.1 Mikania micrantha
CCTATTGGGCCTAAGCGTTTGTCTTTGGGCCTTGGCATGCGTATGAGTCAAATTAGAATCCTATGGGCCAATTCAACTTCAAATGACTAGGTTTAAGATGTGTGGCCAAATCATGGGTCCTAGCCAATTGGATACTTGTTGGGCCGAAACCAAGAAGATGGATCAAGGAGTGAAGTTGGGCCCGGTTTATTGTCTTGAGCTAGAGTAATCCATATGGGTCAAAACATTAGGCCGAATCTGTTATGGGGATTGATTAAATCATGTGTGGCCGAAATAAATTTAGCACTTGGACCAAGGAATTTACTGCTGGGCCATTACAAAGAAAGAGGGTTGTACATTTCCGACCGGGCTAATAGCATGGCAGCCGCGTATCCACAACCCCGGTCACCCAGGGCAGCGAAACCTTATGGGGTTCACAGTGAAGGTTCGCAAGAGGTTCGGCAAGGTGGTGAAGGGTTCGGCTACGTCGCGGCATACAGGTTCGGCTAACATGGCTGCATGCAAGGTTCGTCTGGTCCAGAGGGTTCGCAGCATGTCCAGGGGGTTCGGTGGTCACATGCAGCTAGTAGGTTTCGCTCCTATATGACAGGTTCGTTGCTAGCACTAGCTGGCCAAGGTTCGTTTGCATGGTAAGGTTCGTGGCAATAGAAATATTCGCCGGATGCATGAAAGGCTCGGTGCAGGTTTGTGAGGTCCCCCTAAGGGTTTGGCTGAAGATCAACGAACCATGCAGGTTCGTGGGGCTCCAATAGTGTTCGTCTTAGTTGAAGATGAAGGTTCGGCCGCCCCTTTTTCCAGCGAACCTGTTTCCAACACCTTCATTCAACTTGTTCCTTCGATCCAACCATTTCTATGCCATGAATATTGGCAAACCCCAACCTCAAAATGTTGTAGATTCGATTGATAATGCTTAGAACCGGCTAAAACTTAGGTTTAGACGAACAAACATAGAAACCCTATTTTCGTGATTCTTCTTTCGATCATACCTCGTTTTTGGCCGGTGAAAACCTCCGATCCGTTGTACTTTTTTGTAGAACTCGTTGTGAGCTTCACGTAGACACCGAGAACACCCAAATCCGTGGAGAAACGAAGGAGATACTGCGCGTTTGAAGTTCGGTTTTCTAGAGAGAGAGGATGGACGGAAATATTTAGAGAGAGAGTGGGTAGTTGCTGAAATAAATGAAGAAAATAACCTTCTTCAAGGCTTTTATAGTCCGCGTGGTATTCGGGTTTGTTCCGGTTCGGTTCTCGTTTGTTCCGGAACGTAACGCGTATTTTACGTGATTTAAATAATGTAATTGTTAAACTCATCATTTTGATGAGTTTCAAAATGTATGTAAATGTAATATATTTATATTTAATTATTTTTACTTCTTCGTGTGTTGACAGATCGTTAAACAGATACAATTACGTGTATACCCGCAATCGCGTACCTTTTCTGATCGTATTAATTAATTAAAGCAGTTTAATCATAATTATAAGTTTCAACATTCGTATCATTATGGATCGTCACCCATAACTATACTCAGTCTCGCTTACGTATTACGACTTTTGTTAAATTAATTGTCATAATATTCGTCTCAACACTACGCACTAACACTATCCCATTACACGACGCAGTATATGATGTATAGGGCATACCCCAGATTCCAGCTACCTGCCGTACTGACGTCGTCCCACCACTGTTTCGATATAATACGATACTTGTTCTTGCTAGCGAACTCGACTGTAAATAAATAATACTACTTGTTCCTAAATAATAAAGATCCTAACACACAAGCACATTATGAACACATGAATCACATTGACTGGATTTGATATAAAACACATTGCTTCTAACACTGTTTACGCTCCATGACTAAATGTACAAATAATGTACAAATTACGCCGAATGACTTGGCGAATCTCTTCTTTCGATCACTAGACATTCGCTGATTGACACATTCGCCGAATGAGTTTCATTCGGTCGAATGGGACATACTAAACACAAAACACTACCATTCAAGATTTAACATTTTGATCAATTAAACAGATGCCGTTTACACGATGATATGGTTGGTTCAGGTTCAGATATCAGATGAGACATCTGAACCTACAAATGATCATCTAAAAAATTGAAATTTAAAATTTAAAATTTTTTTGTAATTTCTTGAAACAGAATTACGACTGTACAACTAGTAACTAAAACAAAGAAACACATGTTTTTGTGAGAAGTCTATTGATAAATAACACATACATCTAATCGCATCGTATCAGCTTCATTGAATGTTTCACCTTAGACACATTTATCTTATGATACGATTACTGATATATTTGTCCAATCTTAAACCATACAATACATACTACAAACTTTATGATTACTCATGTTTTCTGATTGAGTTCCCCATTTTATTTCACCATTAAAGATCAAAATCAGTTTATAACTCATTTTTGCATATCTTAATACCAGTCATCATAAATTCAATAAGATTTCAATTTTATTGTCTTTTTGTATTTTTCTTGTTCTATCCAAATGGACGGCTTCAGCTAGGTTCGTCCCAGCAATATGGCACGTGTATGGAATCGAACTTAATTTGTTCAAATATTTCTCAAGCTTAATACCAGCTTGCATTTATTTTTCTTCAAGCTTAATACCAGCTTGGTTTTATTTTTCTTCAAGCTTAATACCAGCTTGCTTTTCTTTTTCTTCAAGCTTAATACCAGCTTGCTTTTCTTTTTCTTCAAGCTTAATACCAGCTTGTTTTTGTTTTTCTTTAATTGAAGCCTCATTTGATTCCATGATGACCGGTGTATGCTTGATTTGAGTCAAAAACTATTTCTCACATAAGTGGTGTTATAAAACAGATTCCACAAATCGGACTTTCTAAGTTATCACAAGCTGTTTATTCATTTGTAGAGTTGGCCTATCAGTACATCAGATCATAATTTTCTTTTCTGTTCAGCTGACACATTCAACTCAGCTTCTATATCATGATAGATTAATGTGTCACTTTTTCAAAGAAAGAACATCTCAATTTTAACTTTTTCAACTGTTTTTGTATTTTTGAATTTTTCAAATGTTTTTGGTTTTTTCAATTTCAAATGTTTTTGGTTTTTCAATTAGCAACTATCTCCCCTAAAAACCTAAAACAGAAAATCTTTTTGAGTTTTTGAGGAAGAAAAGAAACTAGACAGAAAACTAAAATAAATAAATAGTCAAGACAAAAACTACAGAATAAAGGCGATGATCATTTGTTAGATTCAGATGAAGGTAGGACTTCATCATTTTGGAAAACACCATTAGCCGATAACAGATATAAAAATCTGGGTTTATCAAAAGCTTTTGTGAAAAGATCGGCTTCTGGTGATCGGTGTGAATTTTAACAACATCGATTAATTTCTTTTCAAAACAATCACGTATGAAGTGATATTTAATGTCGACGTGTTTTGTTTTCGAGTGCTGAACAGGATTTTTAGTGACAGCTATGGCGGCGGTATTATCAACATATATAGCAGTGTTAGAAAAATGTAACCCATAGTCCCTGAGTTGCTGTTGGATCCAGATGATCTGAGAACAACAACTAGCAGCAGCAATGTATTCAGCTTCACAGGTTGCAGTAGACACCGACGTCTGCTTCTTGCACTGCCAGGTAACTAATCGGGTTCCAAAGAACTGACATTCCGCAGATGTTGACTTGAAGTCTCTTTTGCAGCCACCATAATCGGAGTCACTGTATGCAGTAAGTTCAAAATTATCATCATTAGGGTACCATAAACCAAGATCAGGAGTAGCCTTCAGAAAACGCATAATCTTTTTGACAGCAATCAGATGAGACACTCTTGGTTTTGATTGATAACGTGCACACAAGCATGTGGCGAACATGATGTCTGGCCGAGAAGTAGTAAGATACATAAGGGACCCAATCATTCCTCGGTACAAAGTAGCATCAATTAACTCCCCCTTCTCATCTGGTGTAATCCCGTGATTGACAGCCAGTGGGGTACCAGCAGGCTTTGCATCAGAACTGAACCGGCTCAGTATGTCCCCAACATATTTGGTTTGATGAATGAAGATTCCTGCCTCAGACTGATCCACTTGTAAACCCAGAAAAAATTTCATCTCTCCCATTGAGCTCATCCCGAACTTCTCTTTCATAACCTTTTCAAACTCTTTGCACAGACCATCATTTGTTGAACCGAAGATGATGTCGTCCACATATACTTGCACCAAGATTAAGTCACCTTCCTTTTCTCGAATGAACAGTGTACAGTCAATGACACCTCTTCTGAACCCGTTGTTCAGAAGGTGAGTAGACAGTGTCTCATACCATGCTCGCGGCGCTTGATGCAATCTATATAAGGCCTTGTCTAGCTTGTAGACTTGGTCTCTATGCAATGGATCCTCAAACCCGGGAGGTTGACTGACATACACTGTTTCATTTATCACACCATGAAGAAATGCACTCTTTACATCCATCTGATAAACTTTAAACTTTTTGAAGGATGCATAAGCCAAGAAGATACGAATGGCTTCAAGTCGAGCAACTGGTGCAAATACTTCATTATAGTCCAAACCTTCAACTTGTCTGAATCCTTTATGTAGGACCAAGATTGATCTCGGAAACAGCACGAAATCAAGAGAAATCTGCTCTACAGCCTTTGGAATAGTGCGGAATCCTATTCCAGGGTTTTCCAATCGAAACCAACAGCAACCGTGGTGATTCGAATGTAAGAGATGAACGTTTGAGTGAGAATCGAACACCACGAGCTATGAATCGAACTTGGACAGAAAGAAACTCTCAAATCTTCAGGGGTTTGACACTGGAGTACACAGGGAAGAATGAGGGTTCTTAGAAGTTAGGGTTGAAATGATTTTGAACTTGTATATATAGGCAGTAGACATTCAGCCGAATGAGAGGCCGAAACAACCCATTCGGCGAACGACTATGTCGAATAGGTAAGTCAGTCGAATGAGTCATTCGGCGAATGACTTCATTCGATAGAGCCATTCGCCCGAATGAGTAATACTCATACTCACTTGATAATAACCAAATCAACCAATCATATAATCAAATAACTAAAATATAAACATTAAGAACAATATAGAAAAGACAACTTCCATTTATATAACTTGAACTTTACATGATGAATAATACAAAATTGAACTAGGGACATTAAGTGCATCTACAAACTCCCCCTTGGACCTAGTTCAGCTTTTGGAAGTGTCTTTCTTGAAGTACTTGTCAGAAATGGCTTTCCAGTCAGCTCCAACATGAATCTTGAATATACTGCAGAGACGGATCACCCTCATAAACTGTAAAGCCTGTACCATGTCCTGTACGTCAAAGAAAATATGATGACGATAGAGAGCTAGGACATCTTTGTGGGACAGGTTTGTCAACAAATCGGCTCAAAAATCCTTACTGTCTCCCATTTCTTGTCTTTACAAAGCACGATCACTGCTTCTCCAGTACGTCCGTCGTAATACCACCATCGGAAGCCTTCCATAAAATCTTGACGCATCTTCCGTAAAGGAATCTTCTTCAAGACATTAGGGGGAAGCCACTTCAGGATAACTTTATGTTTCCGGGTGTCTCCATCAATTTCTGGAAGATAGTAACGTTCAGGCTGTTGAGGTTGGAAGTTCACCCACCGCTTTCGGTACTCGTACTGGATCTATGTAGAAAACCAAGTGTGCACATATGTTGTTCTTCGTCACAGATTTGAATCCAGCCATTCTGAAAATCATATAAAGACATGTTAGAACAATTCACATAACTTAAAATGTTGAAATCAGATCAAAATCAGAACTCAGAATTATTTCAGACTGATATGCCGAATGACAGGTAATTTGGCAAATGAACACATTCGCCGAAAGAGTCATTCGCTGAATGAACTTCATTTGGCGAATAGAGCTCATTCGCCGAATGACAGTGAAAGTATGAGTCATTCGCCGAATGAGTTTCATTCGCCGAATGAGACATTCGTCGAATGGCGTCATTCGGCTATATTTTGAAATTCAAACCCTGGTTTGTCAAGAAATCAAATCAGTCCATAAAAATTGCACCAACATACTCAGAAACCACCGACTAACAAGTTTAAAACATGAATCATGTGATTTAGATGTCATTTTGACCGTCTATTTAACAGGCGATTACAAAAACCCTAAAATCCTAAATCAGGTTAGGTTTTTGATGATTCCACGGTTGAAACTTGATGATATTCGATCCTGGTATACCTGAAATGATAGTGAACAAGATTATCAGAGGCTGAGTTCGTGGAAATCAAGAACAAATGATCGACTGAGTAAAAGGTGTATCGGGCGAATGTGCGCACACAGTAACGGCGAAAGAGCTTTTGATCGAATGAGCTCTTTCGGCCGATAGAACACTTATATAGGTTCATTCATTCGCTGAATGAGTCAGACGAAAGGGCGGTTGAAAATTCAAACACATTCGACGAATTTAATTGGCGAATAAGACATTCGTCACAACTCATTCGTCGAATGAGTAATTCGACACACATCATTCGCCGAATGAGATGTACTCTATCACAATTGATTCGGTCGAATGACTCATTCGTAGAATAAAGTCATTCGGTCGAATGAGAGAATTTCAAACCTCATTCGGGCGAATAGGTGTTTTAACACCCAAAACACAAACTTTTTCAGATTTTACATTTTGAACATCAAAATTGTGACAATTATGAAGATATGTCTTATGAAAATATGTCTGGTTGGTTCAGGATTCAGATGTGACAGACTTCCGAATCTACAAATGATCATCTAAACTAAAATTGAAAATAGAAAATCTTTTTGTACTTTTCTGAAACAAACTTACAACTGTACAACTAGTAACTAAAGACAAAGAAACACATGTTTTTGTGAGACGTCAATTGAAAAGATAACACATGCATCTAATCACATCACATCAGCTTCATTGACTGTTTCACCTTAGACACATTTATCTTACGATACGATTACTGATATATTTGTCCAATCTTAAACCATACAATACACAACTACCAAACAAGCTTTATGATTACTCATGTTTTCTGATTGAGTTCCCCATTTCACTTCACCATTAAAGATCAAAATCAGTTTATAACTCATTTCTGCATATCTTAATACCAGTCATCATAAATTCAATAAGATTTCAAATTTATTATCTTTTTGTATTTTTCTTGTTCTATCCAAATGGACGGCTTTAGCTACGTTCGTCCCAGCAATATGGCACGTGTATGGAATCGAACTTAATTTGTTCAAGTATTTCTCAAGCTTAATACCAGCTTGCATTTATTTTTCTTCAAGCTTAATACCAGCTTGTTTTTATTTTTCTTCAAGCTTAATACCAACTTGTTTTTGTTTTTCTTTACTTGAAGCCTCATTTGATTCCGTGATGACCGGTGTATGCTTGATTTGAGTCAAAAACTATTTCTCACCTAAGTGGTTTCATAAAATGGATTCCACAAATCAGACTTTCTAAGTTATCACAAGCTGTTTATTAATTTGTAGAGTTGGCCTATCAGTACATCATATCATAATTTTCTTGTGTATTCAGCTTACACATTCAATTCAGCTTCTATATCATGATAGATTAATGTGTCACTTTTTCAAAGAAAGACCATCTCAATATTAACTTTTTCAATTGTTTTTGGATTTTTGAATTTTTTTTTAAATGTTTTTGGTTTTTCAATTTTCAGATGTTTTTGGTTTTTCAATTAACAACTATCTCCCCCTAAAAACCTAAAACAGAAAATCTTTTTGAGTTTTTGATTTAAGAAAAGAAACTAGACAAGAAAACTGAAATAAAGGAAATAGACAAAACAAAAATTATCTAAGAAAGGCGATGATCATTTGTTAGATTCAGATGAAGGTAGGACTTCATCCTTTTGGAAAACACCATTAGCCAATAACAGATATAAAAATCTGGGTTTATCAAAAGCTTTTGTGAAAAGATCGGCTTTCTGGTGATCAGTGTGAATTTTAACAACATCGATTAATTTCTTTTCAAAACAATCACGTATGAAGTGATATTTAATGTCGATGTGTTTTGTTTTTGAGTGCTGAACAGGATTTTTAGTGACAGCTATGGCGGCAGTATTATCAACATATATAGGAGTGTTAGAAAAATGTAACCCATAGTCCCTGAGTTGCTGTTGGATCCAGATGATCTGAGAACAACAACTAGCAGCAGCAATGTATTCAGCTTCACAAGTTGAAGTAGACACCGACGTCTGCTTCTTGCACTGCCAGGTAACTAAACGGGTTCCAAAGAACTGACATCCCGCAGATGTTGACTTGAAGTCTCTTTTGCAGCCACCATAATCAGAGTCACTGTATGCAGTAAGTTCAAAATTATCATCATTAGGGTACCATAAACCAAGATCAGGAGTACCCTTCAGATAATGCATAATCCTTTTAACAGCAATCAGATGAGACACTCTTGGTTTTGATAGATATCGTGCACACAAGCATGTGGCGAACATGATGTCTGGCTGAGAAGCAGTAAGATACATAAGAGACCCAATCATTCCTCGGTACAAAGTAGCATCAATTAACTCCCCCTTTTCATCTAGCGTAATCCCGTGATTGACAGCCAGTGGGGTACCAGCAGGCTTTGCATCAGACACACTGAAACGGCTCAGTATGTCCCCAACATATTTGGTTTGATGAATGAAGATTCCTGCCTCAGACTGATCCACTTGTAATCCCAGAAAAAATTTTATCTCTCCCATTGAGCTCATTTCAAACTTCTCTTTCATAACATTTTCAAACTCTTTGCACAGACCATCATTTGTTGAACCGAAGATGATGTCGTCCACATATACTTGCACCAAGAGTAAGTCACCATCCTTTTCTCGAATGAACAGTGTACAGTCAATGACACCTCTTCTGAACCCGTTTTTCAGAAGGTGAGTAGACAGTGTCTCATACCATGCTCGCGGCGCTTGATGCAATCCATATAAGGCCTTGTCTAGCTTGTAGACTTGGTCTCTATGCAATGGATCCTCAAACCCGGGAGGTTGACTGACATACACTGTTTCATTTATCACACCATGAAGAAATGCACTCTTTACATCCATCTGATAAACTTTAAACCTTTTGAAGGATGCATAAGCCAAGAAGATACGAATGGCTTCAAGTCGAGCAACTATTGCAAATACTTCATTATAGTCCAAACCTTCAACTTGTCTGAATCCTTGAACAACCAGACGTGCTTTGTTTCGCACAATGATACCATGATCATCCTTCTTGCAACGAAGAACCCATCTGGTGCCTATTACTTTCACACCTTTAGGTTTGTCAACCAATTGCCAGACACCTAACTTTTTGAACTAAAGGAGTTCTTCTTGCATTGCATCTACCCAAGATTCTTCTCTGAGAGCTTCAGTAACAGTACGTGGCTCAACTTGGGAGATAAAACATGAATGGGCACAAAAGTTTACATCTGCAAAGTCAAGAATGTCTGCAAGTCCTCCTGAAGAAAGCTGATTTCTTGTCTTGACCCTATCCAAAGGACTTCCAATAATATTTTCTTGAGGATGAATCCGATTAATTCGTCCAACAGGGTGAGCGGGAACTTCAACCTGTGGATCAAGATTATTCAGATTCAGATCCTCAAGTCCTGGTACAAGATTGTCAACAGCTGGTTCAGGGGCAGCTGGAGGAACTGAGTTGTCGTCTGTGTCTGAACTGTCATCATTTGACTGTGATGTAGGAGTTGAAACAGATGAAGGTTGCATTAGTTCTTCAGGTGCATTTTGTGCATCATAGAGCATCTGAACAGCAACATCTTCATCAGTGTACATGGGAGGCATGTTGAAGGAGTCAAACAGATCAGAATAATTGAACATCCAATCAGCACCCTTCCCAGGTGGGGGCATGGAATACTTCTGAACATCAACATGGTACCACTCCTCCACATTGTGAGTTGATCTGTTATAAACCCTTTTATTTGGAGTGCTGTACCCAAGAAAATACCCTTCTTCCACCTTTTCATTAAATTTGCCTTGCTCATGTTTCTTAAGCATAGTGCATGGTGCACCAAATGGTTCAAGATACTTAAGATTTGGCTTTCTGTTATGGAGCAATTCGAAGCAAGTTTTCCCATGTCTCTTCACTATCAACACTCGATTTAGAGTGTAACAAGCATTAGCTACAGCTTCATTCCAGAATTGTACTGGAAGAGACGAATCTGCAAGCATAGTCCTAGCAGCCTCAATCAAAGTCCTGTTCTTTCGCTCAGCAACACCGTTCATTTGGGGAACATATGGAGCACTAAATTGTTGAACAATACCTCGTTCATTACAAAAGTTCTCCATGTTGTGATTTTTGAACTATGTCCCATTGTCGGTTATGAGTATGCGAATCTTGAGCTTATAGAGAGATTCAAGTTTGGTAACCAACACTTGAATGCAGTCAAACGTTTCAGACTTCTCCTTTAGAAAGAAAACCCAAGAGTATCTGGAATATTCATCAGTGATGACAAGACAGTACTGATCACCAGCAATACTCTTGCGGTTAACGGGACCAAAATGATCCATATGGAGCAGCTCAAGTGGAACAGTGATTCATTGATACTTCTTCGGTTTGTGAGACTGCTTGACTTGCTTGCCTTTCTTGCAAGATACACAGACATCAGACAGTTTGAAATTCTTCAGACTTACCCCCTCAACCAGATTGTTGTGTACCAAGTGGTTCATCTTGCGTAGACTCAAATGACCCATCCTCTTATGCCAAAGAATGGAATCTTTTTCTGTTGCCTTTGACATAAAACATGAAGCTGTGGAGGATGTAGTTGAAGCTGTGGCCATATTGAGTACATACAAGTCTTGCTTCCTGGAGGCAGACATCAAAATCCATTCTTCAGGGATAACTACACCTTGCTTTAGAATGTAGCATTTGGAGTCATCAAAAAGAACTTTGTAGTTTTTATCACAGATCTGTGATACAGAAAGCAGATTATTCTCCAATTGCTTGACATATCAAACTTTGTCAAATGAAACTTGCCCATTTGATAAGATTTCCTCTCCTGTGATAAAACCACCTTTGTCACCAGCAAAAGCTACATAACCACCATGAACAGATTGAACGTTAGAGAGCAAAGAGATGTTTCCAGTCATGTGCCTTGAAGCCCCACTATCGACAATCCAAGAATTGTTTAAAGCAGCTGTTGGGGCATTCTGCACAAAAATAAGACAATTAGTTTAATTTGGTAACCCAAGCCTTTACAGTCTTGGGTTGACCCAATGAGTCTCGGATCATAACATCGATCCATTTACCATCTGAAACAGTCTTGTCTGAAGTGGGTGGAACTGTAGTCTTAGACTTTACTTTCCAGACTTCATTTTTACTGAAAGAGTTTTTCAGATAAATGGATGATGATTTAGATTGATCAACATTAACAGGCTTGAGAATATTCAAGTTCATCAATTTCCCTCTACCCTTGTCCATAGATTTAACCGAATTTGGTTGTTTGGGTTTTGTCAGAAATGACTTGGACTCAGATCTGACAGGTTTAACAAAATTCTGATTTTGTTTTCTGGGTGGTGCAACCTTTGGTCTAATCAACTGAGGGCAAGATCTAACAAAGTGCCCAGGTGCACCACACTCAAAACAAACCGGTTCGCCTTTTCTCTGAAAATGTTTTAACTCAGAAAAAGATTGCCTTTTTGGTTTGAAAACATTTGTTTTAGGCATGTTCTGATTAAAACCCAAACCCTTTTTCCCATTTGGAACAAGATTGTCAAACTTGTTCAACACTAAGCTTCATTTTCTTTTGAAGCTTTCACAAAACCTAAGGCTTGATATATTTTTGAAGATGAGATTGGGTCACCCTTTTTGATAACAGGGAGTGAATTCTGAGCAGTACCATAATCAGATGAATCATCAGATTCATCCTCAGAATCTGAAACCCAATCCTCTACAAGTCCATCCACTGAAGATTCCTTTGACAAAGACGAACCTTTATCAGTAATCATCCCATTTGGATCAATTACTAAAGGAGTTATCACTTGAAAATCTTTGACATCTTTGTCATTTGGTGAATTGACAAAGCTGTTTAAGATTGGTGGAGGACATCTTTGATAACTCATAGTTCCCTTACCCTTATGATCAGCTTCTTTGCTGATCATGTGCTCAATGATATAAGATGCACTCTCATAGCTCTTTAGCTTCTGTCCTTGGGTCTCATAATCACACTCAACCATTGCTAACTTCTTCTTTACCTCATTAATTGTATTGAGATAAGAAGTTATAGCATCTTGCTTGTTAAGAACAGTAATCTCAGCCTCATGAAGTTGTCTATTTAAAAGTTCAATTTTAGCTTGAAAATCCTTTTCATTAGCTTTTAAAACTTTGTTAGCATCAATACATTGGTTGAGATCACTGATCAAAGCAGCATTGTGATTCTGATAGGAAAGAACCTTGCTTTTAAGATCAACACAATTAAAACAGTTAGGATCAAAAGACGAACAATCATCAGATACCTGCTCAGATTGTGAAGTTGCAGCAGGAGTAGCAGATGAGTTTACCATCAATGCAAATTGAGCAGGAGATTCTTCAATATCAGCCTTAGAATCAGATTGAGTGTCAGAGCCAGTCAAGCTCTCAGATTCTGATCCAAATGTTTCTTCCATCTTGATTTGTGCTCTTTCAACATTACTCTCCTCAAGTTGATCATCCATCTTCTGGATCTCAGCAACACAAGCTTGATCTTGCCCCCTCTGTTCAGAATTAAATCTGAAATCCCAATTTTCACCTTCATCCTGCTGAACCATCAAAGGTTTGCCTGTGTTTGAAGAACTGGTCTGAGCAGGAGAATCAATAGGAACAAGTCTTCTCTCTGGATTAGCTGAAGAAGACTTTTGATGCTGAAAAGGATTCTTGTTTCCAGCTTTCTTAGGATGCTTACACTGTCTAGCAAAGTGACCCTTCTCTCCACAATTGTAGCAAGTGACAGAAGCCATATCAAATCCAAACTTTGAATCGTTGTTCAAGTTGATGTCTTTTCCAGTTCTCTTCACAAAATCTTTAGCTCTTCTGACAGCACTAGCCAAAGCCCACATAATATCAATCCTTTCCATGTCATCTGGATCTATCTGAGAGTAATCATCATTAGTCAGATAAGGATTGCCAATCTGTCCTCCTACTAACCCATCATAAGAGCTAACTAGAGTAGTTAGAAGTCCTATGTCCTCTTTGGCAATCTCTACAGTCACTTTATCAAAATTTTCTGTCTTCAAACTGGTTACAGGCTGATGATGTTCTTTCTGAAGATTGGATGAAGAGGATGATTGACTAAAATGAATCTGAGTAGGTGATGGAGCTTCAGTAGTCTGAGAAACAAATGTTGTCTTCAATGGAGCATGAGAAGATGCTTTCTCAACTGTAGGAGTAGAATAATACAACGATGGATCCTGGACTTGGGCAACTCCCTTGGCCTTCCACTTGTTCTCTGTCTCTTGCTCTTTCAGCTTCTGAATGAAATCATTCATGTCCATATGAGCCAACATCTGATTCTGCTTGAGGACCATCAAAAATAACTCCCACTTTGGAGGTAGAGCATCTGCCAAACACTGGATCTTTTCTTGAGTAGTTGTCTTCACTTCATGATTAAATAACTCACTCAAAAGATGATAAAATCTTGCAATCAACTCATCCAGTGACTCATTTCCCACATACATGAAGCTATTGAATTCCTTTCTCAATGCCTTTGACTTGATGCTCTTCAAAGCATCATTACCCTCATATCTTTGTTGCAGTGCATCCCACAGTAGCTCTGCAGAGGTAAACTGTCTAAACTGATGGAAAATATCAGTGGCAATGGAATGGGATAGAATAGCATAAGCTTTCTTCTCATAATCATACAGCTTCCTCTGAGGCTCAGTCATCCGTGTGACTAGCATAGGAGTTCCATCTTCATTCAGAGGTCTCAGATAACCTCCCTCGATCATCATCCATAAGTTTGTATCCACTTCATTGATATGAATCTCAAACCGATACCTCCAGTGTGGATAATCGTCTAAGGATAACAACTTTGGAGCTTTATTAGAGTTTCCAGTCTCAGTCAGTAACAAAGTCTGAATACGATGATCCTGGTTCGCCATCAATGCTAAATCCTCCATAGAATCAAAAACAACAAGATTCAACACTTAGAAAATTTTTCAGACTGATGGCCGAATGAAGATCTTTAGGGCGAATGTCGGGGGCCGAATGTGATAGACTTGGCGAATGAGAGACTGAGTATGAATGCCTGGCGAATGAGTAAAGAGAATGGACCTATTCGGCGAATGGAGTGTCGAATGAGGCTATTCGCCGAATGAGACCTGAGAATGAAGCTATTCGCCGAATGAGTAAAACGAAAGAAGCTATTCGGCGAATGAAACCAACGAATGAAGCTATTCGGCGAATGAGGCTGATTCGGCCAAACTTATTCGGCCGCCATGCTCATTCGGCCGATCTGAGGGTTTTGGCAACAAAAATCGCGATAACTCGAGATTTAGACCAGTTTTAAGTACCAAATTTGGTACAGAACATCATGAAATGATAATGAACAAGTTGGGATAAACGATTAGACAAAAACAACACAAAAATCCACAGATTTGCAATGAAACAGTACTTTTAGGACAATAAGTTTAGGGTTTTTGCAGATCTCGAACGAAAAATCAAAGATATGATGATTTGGATTGGAAATCGAGCAGAATCAAGAGCCAAAGCTCTGATACCACTTTGTAGGACCAAGATTGATCTCGGAAACAGCACAAAATCAAGAGAAATCTGCTCTACAGCCTCTGGAATAGTGCGGAATCCTATTCCAGGGTTTTCCAATCGAAACCAACAGCAACCGTGGTGATTCGAAGGTAAGAGATGAACGTTTGAGTGATAATCGAACACCACGAGCTATGAATCGAACTTGGACAGAAAGAAACTCTCAAATCTTCAGGGGTTTGACACTGGAGTACACAAGGAAGAATGAGGGTTCTCAGAAGTTAGGGTTGAAATGATTTTGAACTTGTATATATAGGCAGTAGACATTCGGCCGAATGAGAGGCCGAAACAACTCATTCGGCGAATGACTATGTCGAATAGGTAAGTCAGTAGAATGTGTCATTCGGCGAATGACTCATTCGCTGACTATAGACATACTCTATTCTCATTCGGCGAATGACTTCATTCGATAGAGTCATTCGCCTGAATGAGTAATACTCATACTCACTTGATAATAACCAAATCAACCAATCATATAATCAAATAACTAAAATATAAACATTAAGAACAATATAGAAAGACAACTTCCATTAATATAACTTGAACTTTACATGATGAATAATACAAAATTGAACTAGGGACATTAAGTGCATCTACACTTGAACAACCAGACGTGCCTTGTTTCGCACAATGATACCATGATCATCCTTCTTGCAATGAAGAACCCATCTGGTGCCTATTACTTTCACACCTTTTGGTCTGTCAACCAATTGCCAGACACCTAACTTTTTGAACTGAAGGAGTTCTTCCTGCATAGCATCTACCCACGATTCTTCTTTGAGAGCTTCAGTAACAGAACGTGGTTCCACCTGAGAGATAAAACAGGAATGAGCACAAAAGCTTACATCTACAAAATCAAGAATGTCAGCAAGTCCCCCTGAAGAAAGCTGATTTCTGGTTTTTACTCCATCTAATGGAATCCCAATTATGTTTTCTTGAGGATGAATGCGATTGATTCTTCCAACTGGATGGGGAGGAACCTCAACCTGGCACAAGATTATCAACAGTTGGTTCAGGGGCAGCTGGAGGAACTGAGTGTCTTCTGTGTCTGAGCTGTCATCATGTGTATGTGCTGTAGGAGTGGAAACATATGAGGGTTGCATTGCTTCTTCAGGTTCATTTTGTGCATCATACAACATCTGAACAGCAACATCTTCATCAGTGTACATGGGAAGCATGTTGAAGGAGTCAAACATATCAGAATAGTTGAACATCCAATCAGGACCCTTCCCAGGTGGGGGCATGGAATACTTAGGAACATCAACATGGTACCACTCCTCCACATTTTGAGTTGATCTGTTATAAACTCTTTTATTTGGAGTGCTGTACCCAAGAAAATACCCTTCTTCCACCTTTTCATTAAACTTGCCTTGCTCATGTTTCTTAAGCATAGTGCATGGTTACTTAAGATTTGGCTTTCTGTTATGGAGCAATTCGAAGCAAGTTTTCCCATGTCTCTTCACTATCAACACTCGATTTAGAGTGTAACAAGCATTAGCTACAGCTTCATTCCAGAATTGAACTGGAAGAGACGAATCTGCAAGCATAGTCCTAGCAGTCCTGTTCTTTCGCTCAGCAACACCATTCATTTGGGGAACATATGGAGCACTAAATTGTTGAACAATACCTCGTTCATTACAAAAGTTCTCCATGTTGTGATTTTTGAACTATGTCCCATTGTCGGTTCTGAGTATGCGAATCTTGAGCTTATAGAGAGATTCAAGTTTGGTAACCAACACTTGAATGCAGTCAAACGTTTCAGACTTCTCCTTAAGAAAGAAAACCCAAGAGTATCTAGAATATTCATCAGTGATGACAAGACAATACTGATCCCCAGCAATACTCTTGCGGTTAATAGGACCAAAAAGATCCATATGGAGCAGCTCAAGTGGAACAGTGATTGAGTGATACTTCTTCGGTTTGTGAGACTGCTTGACTTGCTTGCCTTTCTTGCAAGATACACAGACATCAGACAGCTTGAAGTTCTTCAGACTGACCCCCGCAACCAGATTGTTGAGTACCAAGTGGTTCATCTTGCGTAGACTCAAATGACCCATCCTCTTATGCCAAAGTATTGAATCTTTTTCTGTTGCCTTTGACATAAAACATGAAGCTGTGGAGGATGTAGTTGAAGCTGTGGCCATATTGAGTACGTACAAGTCTTGCTTCTTGGGGGCAGACATCAAGATCCAATCTTCAGGAATAACTACACCTTGCTTTAGAATGTAGCATTTGGAGTCATCGAAAAGAACTTTGTAGTTTTTATCACAGATCTGTGATACAAAAAGCAGATTATTCTCCAATTGCTTGACATATCTGACTTTGTCAAATGAAACTTGCCCATTTGATAAGATTCCCTCTCCCGTGATAAAACCACCTTTGTCACCAGCAAAAGCTACATAACCACCGTGAACAGATTGAACGTTGGAGAGCAAAGAGATATTTCCTGTCATGTGCCTTGAAGCCCCACTATCGACAATCCAAGAGCTGTTTAAAGCAGCTGTTGGGGCATCCTGCACACAAATGAAACAATTAGTTCAATTTGGGAACCCAAGCCTTTACAGTCTTTGGTTGACCCAATGAGTCTCGGATCATAACATCGATCCATTTGCCATCTGAAACAACCTTGTCTGAAGTGGGTAAAACTGTGGTCTCAGACTTTACTTTCCAAACTGCATTTTTACTGAAAGAATTTTTCAGATAAATGGATGATGATTTAGATTGATCAACATTAACAGTCTTGAGAACATTCAAGTTCATCAGTTTCCCTTTACCCTTGTCCACAGATTTAACCTGATTTGGTTGTTTGGGTTTTGTCTGAATTGACTTGGATTCAGATTTGACAGGTTTAACAAAAATCTGATTTTGTTTTCTGGGTGGTGCAACCTTAGGTCTGATCAACTGTGGGCAAGATCTAACAAAGTGCGCAGGTGCACCACACTCAAAACAAACTGGTTCTCCTTTTTTATGAAAATGTTTTAATTCAGAAAAAGATTGCCTTTTTGGTTTAAAAACATTTGTTTTAAGCGTGTTCTGATTAAAAGCCAAACCCTTTTTCCCATTTCGAACAAGATTGTCAAACTTGTTCAACACACAAGCTTCATTTTCTTTTGAAGCTTTCACAAAACCTAAGGCTTGATATATTTTTGAAGATGAGATTGGGTCACCCTTTTTGATAACAGGGAGTGGATTCTGAGCAGTAACACAATCAGATGAATCATCAGATTCATCCTCAGAATCTGAAACCCAATCCTCTACAAGTCCATCCACCGAAGATTCCTTTGACAAAGAGGAACCTTCATCAGTAATCATCCCAATCGGATCAATTACTAAAGGAGTTATAACTTGAAAATCTTTAACATCTTTGTCATTTGGTGAATTTACAAAGCTGTTTAAGATTGGTGGAGGACATCATTGATAACTCATACTTCCCTTACCCTTATGATCAGCTTCTTTGCTGATCATGTGCTCAATGATACAAGATGCACTCTCATAGCTCTTGAGCTTTTGTCCTAGGGTCTCATAATCACACTCAACCATTGCTAACTTTTTCTTTACCTCATTAATGGTATTGAGATAAGAAGTTATAGCATCTTGCTTGTTAAGAACAGCAATCTCAGCCTCATGAAGTTGTCTATTTAAAAGTTCAATTTTAGCTTGAAAATCTTTTTCATTAGCTTTTAAAACTTTGTTAGCATCAATACACTGGTTGAGATCACTGATCAAAGCAGCATTGTGATTTTGATAGGAAAGGACCTGCTTTTAAGGTCAACACAATTAAAACAGATAGAACAAGAAGATGAACAATCATCAGATACCTGATCAGACTGAGAAGTTGCAGCAGGAGTAGCAGATGAGTTTACCATCAAGGCAGACTGAGTAGGAGATTCTTCAACATCAGCATCAGACTCAGATTGAGTGTCAGAATCAGTCAAGCTTTCAGACTCTGATCCAGACGTTTCTTCTGTCTTGAGCTGTGCTCCTTCAGCAGTACTCTCTTCATGTAGATCATCTGTCTTCTGGATCTCAGCAACACAAGCTTTATCTTGCCCCCTGTTCAGAATTAAATCTGAAATCCCAATTCTCACCTTCATCCTGCTGTACCATCAAAGCTTTGCCTACATTTGAAGAACTAGTCTGAGCAGGAGAACCAATAGGGACAAGTCTTCTTTCTATATTTGCTGCAGAAGACTTCTGATGATGAAAAGGATTCTTGTTTCCTGCTTTCTTTGGATATTTGCATTGCCTAGCAAAGTGACCCTTTTCTCCACAATTGTAACAAGTGACAGAGGCCATATCAAATACAAACTTAGATTCTTTGTTCAAGTTAATGTCTTTGCCAGTCCTTTTCACAAACTCCTTGGCTCTTCTCACGGCACTTGCCAAAGCCCACATAATGTCAATCCTTTCCATGTCATCTGGATCTATCTGAGAATAATCATCATTAGTCAGATAAGGATTGCCAATCTGTCCTGCTACTAAACCATCACAAGAGCTGACTAAAGTAGATAGAAGTCCCATGTGCTCCTTGGCAATCTCCACAGTCACTTTATCAAAATTTTCTGTCTTCAAACTGGTTATAGGCTGATGATGTTCTTTCTGAGGGTTGGATGAAGAGGATGATTGACTAAAATGAATCTGAGTAGATGATGGAGCTTCAGTAGTCTGTGAAACAAAAGCTGTCTTCAATGGAGCATGAGAAGATGATTTCTCAACTGTAGGAGTAGAATAATACAACGATGGGTCCTGGACTTGTGCAACTCTCTTGGCCTTCCACTTGTTCTCTATTTCTTTCTCTTTCAGCTTCTGAATGAAATCATTTATATCCATATGTGCCAACATCTCATTCTGCTTGAGTACCATCAAAAATGACTCCCACTTTGGAGGTAGAGCATCTGCCAAACACTGGATCTTTTCCTGAGTAGTAGTCTTGACTTCATGATTGAACAGCTCACTCAAAAGATGATAAAATCCAGCAATCAACTCATCCAGTGACTCATTTCCCACATACATGAAGCTATTGAATTCCTTTCTCAATGCCTTTGACTTGATACTCTTCAAAGCATCATTACCCTCATATCTTTGTTGCAGTGCATCCCACAGTAGCTTTGAAGATGTAAATTGTCTAAACTGATGGAAGATATCAGTAGCAATGGACTGGGATAGAATAGCATAGGCTTTCTTCTCATAATCATAAAGCTTCCTCTGAGGCTCAGTCATCCGTGTGACTAGCATAGGAGTTCCATCTTCATTCAGAGGCCTCAGATAACCTCCCTCAATCATCATCCATATGTTTGTATCCACCCCATTGATGTGGATCTCAAACCGATACTTCCAGTGTGGATAATCGTCTAAGGATAACAACTTTGGAGATTTATTAGAGTTCCCAGTGTCAGTAGAAAAGTCTGAATACGATGATTCTGGTTCGCCATTAATGCTAAATCCTCCATAGAATCAAGAACAACAAGATTCAACACTTAGAAAATTTTTCAGACTGAGGGCCGAATGAAGATCCTTATGGCGAATGACGGGGGCCGAATGTGCTAGAAACGGCGAATGAAAAGCTGAGTATGACTGTTTGAAGAATGAGTAGAGAGAATGAACCTATTCGGCGAATGAAAGGGTCGAATGAGGCTATTCGCCGAATGAGAGTTCGAATAAGTGCTAATCTCCGAATGACTTGACCTAATGAAGCTATTCGCCGAATGACTGATCCAATGAGGGCTATTCAGCGAATGAGACTGTCGAATGTAGCTATTCGGCGAATGAGAGAGATTCGGCCTAACTTATTCGGCCGCCAGGTTCATTCGGCAGATCTGGGGTTTTCAGCAACCAAAAATGCGATATCTTTCGATTTAGACCAAATCTAACCACCAAATTTGGTACAGAACACTAGGATAAGATTACCAACCAATTGGGAGAAACGTTTTGACAAAAACACCACAAAAACCCACTAATTTTGTATGAAACAGTAACTTTAAGACCAAGAAAGTTAGGGTTTTGCAGATCTCGAACCAAACAGATAGAGATTCACTGATTTTGAGTGGAAATCGAGTAGAATAAAGAGCCAAAGCTCTTATACCACTTTGTAGGACCAATTCGGAGCTCGGAAACACTCCGATTCCAATGGATTTCTACCTGACGACCTCTGGAATAGTGCGGAATCCTATTCCAGGGTTTTCCAAACGAAACCGACAAGAACCGTGGTGATTCGAAGGTTAGGGAAGGACGTGAGAGTGATAATCGAACACCACGGGTTGCGAATCGAACTTGGATGATCAAAGGCCTCACAAATTTCCTAGGGTTTTGACTCTGGAGTGCTTGGAAGAAAGGGGGCGCTCAGATGTTCTTAAAAAGTTAGGTTTGAAGTGATTTGGGCTGGTATATATAGATTGTAGTCATTCGGCCGAATGAGAGGCCGAAGCAGCTCATTCGGCGAATGACTATGTCGAATGGACATGTCAGTCGAATGAGTCATTCGGCGAATGACTCATTCGATCGCCATAGTCATTCTCTAGTGTGTTCATTCGGCGAATGACTTCATTCGTAGAGTCATTCGCCCGAATGTCAGGTCTCATACTCAAATATTAATTAAATCAAATCAAACAATCATATAATCAATATTAAACATTAAGAACGATATACAAAGACAACTTCCATTAACATAACTTGAATATTACATGATGGATAAAACAAAATCGAACTAGGGACATTTAGTGCACCAACACATAGCCCCTTTTTGACTATTTTCTACCTTTAGGGGAGAAAGCATTGCATATAACTGTTTTGAAACATCAAACATATTTTTATGGATACATATGGCCATGCTTTGTCACTATATGTAAATGTGTGGCACGCATCACAACTAAGTCCTCATAAACACATCTCAAGTATATTTTTATGGATACATATTTTTATGGATACATATGGACATGTTTTATCACTAGACGTATATAATGAGACATGTAGGTCTTGCAAGTGTGACCAGAGACTACGATCCTGTAAAGCTGAGACGGATCTGTCACTCGTGCCCTTAGAAGGGAGAAAATTCTCAAGGTGCGACATATTGGTATTAGAGACCTCGGTTACTGCAAATTAGGTTTGCATTTAGTGAAGTTAGTCTATAACCATATACTTATTACGCCAATTATAGATATGGCGTCACCATCATCACCACCTATGCTCGCACACGACGAGGAGGAGCCGATAGCTCCAGCGCTACATCATCACCTCTACCAGTGGCCGTAGAGTTACCTGACCAGCATCCCCTTCCATCTGAAGGGAGCGAGACGGATGATCACGTAGAGGATCCTGAGGATGATCCTGCGAAGGATTCAGAGGAGCATCCTAAAGAAGATCCTAAGGAAGACCTTGACGAGGATCTTGAGGAGTCACCTGACCGTGCATCACCCATACCACACGTCCCTGAGCCCAAGAGACCACGACTTGAGTCAGATTACATTGCTCGACTGACTTGGGAAGTGAAATGGGCAGACGACAGGATTGAGTATCTTCCACAGGAATTGAGAGATACGCATGCTCGACATGCAGAGCTTCTTAGTCTAGTCAATAGGATGGATAGAGATATGACCCAGTTGACTGGATGACTTAAGGAGAAGGAGAACCGAGCCGCCATTGCTGAAGCTACACTCGCAGAGCTAGAGGATATGGTTGTAGTTCCAGACCCAGAGGAGCTTGACTCTGAGGAGGAGGAGGAGGATGAACCAGTAGAGTATGTTGATTCCAATTCCATCATCAATAATGCATGACTAACTTTAGCATAGACCTAGAAGGGATGGGTTGTGTCCCAACAACTGGATTTTCTGGGATAGTGATGTTTGGTATTAAATGAATTGTAACCAGTACAACTTATTATATATCAAAAGTTATTATCTATTATCGAAAGTTGTGTCTATGCATATCAATACATGTTTCCTTTCTGTATCAACTACACATTTTACACTAGACCTTAGTTACATTCTAACGCTTATTCTCGCTATGAAGGTCATGGCTGGAAGACGCAGAGGACGCCGGAACGCAGGAGAACGTGGGAACATCAACCTGACCGCAACTGAACTGAACGCACTTATCAACGAACTAGTTGAAGAGGCAATTTGTACACGTGAAGCTACTCGTAATCAAAACCAATTGAATCAAGGTGACGAATTTCATTTCCGAATTCACCTTGCACAATGACCACTTATTCCAATTACAATGTGTTTACGGAATCCGGAATAAAATTCCTTTCTTTACATATTTCAGGAGCGAATCCTAACCCACCCTTAAGCATATTCAAATCATTCTTGGACTGCAAACCCCACTCATTTAACGGTATTGAGGGTGCCGTCGGTCTCTTGCACTGGATGGAGAAGGGAGTGTCAATCTTCGGCGTGAGCAACTATCGGAACGAAGAAAGGGGCAAATACGCAGCTGGAACTCTTGAGGGAGCTGCCCTCACTTGGTTGAATGCCAACGTGCAAAACGTGTCACCAACAATTTCTTTGAATAGAATCGTAGGATGAATGATAATGTCCTCCTTGCGTATTATGATTCATAAGACGCACAAACAAACTGTAACACAATCAACTTGTCACAAACGATTCATCAAGTAAACACAAGTCAACACACAAACACTCAGTTGAGCACACCGACATTTGGGGTTGTATGGGATACAACACGCCACAAAACATAAACTCATGACCTATATGACTGTAGATGACCACTAGCAGGTGCTAGCATTCACTGTAACCAACACGAATCAGGAACTGCACAATCAGGTGAGTTCACGGCACCTTTTTCACTATTTTCTACCTTTGGGGGAGAAAACATTGCATATAACTGTTTTGAAACATCAAACATATTTTTATGGATACATATGGGCATGATTTATCACTATATGTATATGTGTGGCACACATCACAACTAAGTCCTCATAAACACATCTCGGACGGTTAATAGCGCGAGGCGCACAACGTGGTAATCTTGCATAGTACTATTTGGGTCTGCAAACCCCTCTATTGCGCGCCTAGGAGGCCACCCCGACTGAGAGTCGGAACAGAGCAAAATTGACCAGACACATTTGCCATGGTCTAGCGTGATGGACATGGCGGGAGGCATGCAGTCAGCATCGGTTTCGAACCCACATATAATATAATATATTGACTAGCTATCAGTCGATATTGCATTGAAATGATATGTAGTCCTACAACATTTACTTTAAACATTTATTGTTTACTGCTGATACAAAACATGTGCTCTCACCAACCATTGTGTTGACATTTTACACACTTGTTTTCTCAGGTAACTAAAGCATGCACACAGGACTAGGATGCTAGGACGAGGTCGCATGCATCTACTAAGTGTCTTAGGCTATTGAAAACATTTAACTATTTGTTTTGATATGTAATGACTAACAACTTAAATCGCTTCCGCAACTTTTAAATTCGTAATGTTTTGAAAATATTTAACTTAGCTTCCGCAACTCTGATTTACTAAACTGCATTATCCAAGAAATTGCATGTACGTATATAACCAGACATGTATGTCTTGCAAGTGTGACCAGAGACTGCGATCCTGCAGAGCTGAGAATGATCTATGACTCGCGCCTTTGGAAGGGAAAAAATTCTCAGGGTGCGACATTGTGAGCTCAAATTTTAAAAACATATAGTAGGGTCTATTAGAGTTAGGCTCAGTTTTGTGATTCATAATTTATTAGCTAAATGAAACATTGTTATTCCTGTTGTAACATGTTTGTGTAATTTATAATGATATGTATATATTATTGTAAGCAATAACTGTGAAACCTTGTACATCACATCGTACGCTACCGCAACGACAAAGTATGACACCCGACTTATTCAATGATAAAATAATTTGTTAGACAACCTTTTGTATTAAACTTTTTGTTAGTTTGATGTTTTGAATTTTAAACGTTTTGAATAATAATATCATAATTTTTTTTATTTAAAACTGTTTATTGTTTATACACGATTATATCTCAAACTAACGTTGTTTAAGTTTTTTTATTTAAAAAATGATATTTTGAAAATTATGTTTTCGGAAATATATATGTGATATATTTTAAGAACTTTGAAATTTAATTTCTAGAATTTATATCATCTAATAAAGATTATACTTATTGTATGATAATCTCTTTTTTTTTTTACTTTAATTGATAATTTAAATATATATATATATATATAACAGATTAGAAATTTCTAATTGTTTTAAATATTTTTTAACAAAAATATAAAATTCTTTTATATTTAAATAATCATAGAAAAAAGCTTTTTAAAAAAATTATCAAAACCACAACCCCCGGTCTAAAACCCGAGTTAGTGGTTACCAAGCCCTCACATGCACACAGGTTCGCTAGTTAGTCTGGCCTCATAATCGGTTCTATATTGGTTTCGAATTTCAAAAACATGAACTTGCTATCCTTTCCCAAATCACAAGAACCCTAATTTGATTTCGATCCAATTCGCGAGTTCTAGCATTTGTGAGTCTGATCAGACATGGGGCTACTGTTCCTATTCTAATTGTGAACATAATGAGTATAAACTTACTGGGATTGAGTATGAATTGCACGATTTTTAGTTCCTGAGCACGTTCGGTTATGCTCGATACCAATTAATCCATGAATAGGGTGTCCACCAATAGTACTATCCATGAAGTCCTCGGCTCATATCAAGTAAGTTATATGGTTCTAAGTTTTAATATACAGGGCCTTTTGTATAAAACAATCTCATTTAAAAATACATCAATAGAAACCATAACATGTGCATAAGTAATAAAATAAGCATGTTTTTCACCCCAAATATATAAAACAAGTAAAAAGGGGCTGTGATAACTTACTGAAATAGGTGGCAATGAAGTAGAATTTAATAATAAAACACCAAGCCAAATCCAAGATTGTAGTCCTACTCGTGTCCTAAAATAAAATTTATAACAAATTAAGTTTTTTGAACTAACTTAATACGTAGTACAAATCTTATCTTGAATGAATACATTCGTTAATTAGGATAGTCTAAAATAAAAACTATCTAGATTTAAACAATGTGACAATGTTAAATAACTGGGCTATTTTTATTTGACCATAAATGTGTTGAGGTTTTGTATCTTTACTTTGGGTTTTATAAAAATAACCTTACAAAATTTATTGAACAAGTATCAATGTTGCACCATTCGAAGCCCTTTATTGTCGAAAATGTAGATCGCCACTATGCTGGACAGAAATCGGAGACAGTCAAATTACAGGTCCAGAAATCATTCAAGAAAAAACTGATAAAATTTTCAAGAGTAAAGATAGATTGAAAGCTGCCAGAGATAAACAGAAAATTTATGCTGATAACAGACGGAAGCCCTTAGAATTCCAAATAGGGGACAACGTCTTGTTAAAGGTGTCACTTTGGAGAGGCATAATTCGGTTTGGGTAAAAAGGGTAAATTGACTCCAAACTACATTGGACCATTCAAAGTTATTGCACGAATAGGTTTTGTAGCCTACAAATTGAAGCTTCCACAAGATCTATCAGGTATACATGATGTATTTCATGTATCAAATTTAAAGAAATGTTTATCAAATGAAACATTGATTATACCTCATGAAGAAATTCAGGTGGATGAAAAATTACATTTTATAGAGGAACCACTTGAAATTGTTGATAAGGATGTTAAAAAGCTTCGAAGAAGTCATATCCCGATTATTAAAGTTAAATGTAACTCCAAACGAGGTCCTGAATATACATGGGAATGGGAAGACCAATTCAAACTAAAGTATCCCCGTTTGTTTAAAAGAAATCATCCTCACAAACAAGTTTAAATTTCGAGGACGTAATTTCTTTAATAGGGGGAGAATGTAACATCCTCAAATTTTTCCATGTTTTCTTCTTTCGTAAATTTTTATTTTATTATATGAATTAGAACATAAATGTAGAAAATTGACTAGTTTTAAGTACCAAACTAAGTTATGATCAATATGATAGGATTTTATATTTTAAAGCCTAATATTTTAATTAATTTTTGTTATTTTTATATATTTTTATATAAAAATCATTGGTGATATACAAATTAAAAAAAAAACGTCCAAGTGATTTAACAATGTAAATAAACGATAAATAAAGTGGTAACATTTCACGAAACTAGTTAGTTGGTTTTATTGGAAATTATTTTTAAGTAATTTAGATAATTTTTATAAAATTTTATGTAACCAAAATATATCTCCACTAACTCTTTTTTACCCACTTTGTACCATATATTAAATTAATGTAACACTAATCTTCCACTCATCCAACAAAATCATTACATACCATGCAAAACATTTATTACACATCACTTCTAGCTATCACATTCCATTTTATATATGTATTTATTTACTTATTTATTTATTTTTATCTTTTCTTATTTATTTTTTTTCATCTTCTATTTACATCAAATTGCCGTACAACATGCATATATACACCTTGATATATTTTTTTAAAGAAACTTTCAATTTCTCTAACTTCTTTCTACTCTATCACACACACTTAAGAAATTTCACCCATTTTCAAATATCTTTAGCTTATTTCAAGTGATTCAAGGGCTGATTCTAAGGTATGAACATATACATAAACATGTTTCAATGGTTCAAGATGAGAAACATGTTTGAAATATTTGTTATAACACTTTCTCTACACTATTAATCTTGTTTTCTTTTGTATAATCACAAAGAGTTTGTGAGATTATCAAAATACACATGCATGCATGTTCTAAACATCAAGATGATAATCTATGATCAAATCATGATTTTGTTAAAAATATGTCAACAATATGTACATGCATGATAAAAAAAGTCACCATTTTATAAATATGGTTTGAAATATTTTAAAATCTTCCATATATATCACCAATGATATATTTTATATGTACATTTTATGAAATAAAATCTGATTAAAAATTTTTATATCTTAAAAATAAGATTTAAAAATATGTCTATGATAATCTATGATCAAATCATGATTTTGTTAAAAAAATGTCAACAATATGTACATGCATGATAATAAAAGTCACCATTTTATAAATATGGTTTGAAATATTTTAAAATCTTCCATATATATCACCAATGATATATTTTATATGTACATTTTATGAAATAAAATCTGATTAAAAATTTTTATATCTTAAAAATAAGATTTAAAAACAAAACACGCATTAGATACTTGTACATTTAGTTTAAAAATAGTATTCTTTGCAAAAAAGAATTGACTTTTTTACATAATTATTAATATGGGTTGTTAATATATTATTTGACCAAATTTAAAGATGACAAAATTATATATGTTGATTTGAAATTCAATAAAATGGAAAAGTACAAAAATTTAGCCGTTATAATGCCGAAATTTCGATTGAAATTAAGATAAAAATCTTAATGACATCGGAAAATTATAAAAATTTTAAAGTAGACTTTAAATAATAAAATTAAAATTCTGACAAATTTTCATAATTTTTGGAGTTGGTTTTCTGTTTGTTTTTATTTTTATCCATTAAATAATGCTCAAATTATGAAATATGTGCAAACGAAGTTATAAAAATCTGAAAAATTTACAGAATCGTTAATTACCAAAGAAAAGATTACGATTTAAATTTATAATTTTCTGAAAAGTATAGCTATATTTTACGTATTTATCACATTAAATAAGAATAAAAATATAGCATCTGAATTAATAAAAACTCAGGATTTTTCCATAAGTCTTAAAATACTTACTGGAGTGTAGAAAATATTTCTCATAATTTTCAGGGCCATTTTAGTAATTATTTCAATTTTTACAATATAAAATAATGTAAAATTACTAAAATAATAGCTACTGATGGAATTAAATTCTAAAATTTTTAAAGAAATTTTATAAGGTTATGAAAGTGTAATAAAATAATTTTTATAAATTTTTGAATCATATAATTATTAATTTGAATTTTCATTTTAATAAGACATATTCAAAGCAAAAAAAAATGCAAAAGAAAATAAATAAATTATAAACCTAGCTAATTAAACTCTTTATTTTACAGAAATAAAATTTCTAAAGTTTAAATAATATGACATATATTTTTACTATTGTATACAATTTAAATGATATAAATATAATATCTAATATTTTATTAAATTATGATAAGTAACATAATTTATGGAATAAATTTCAACGACATACATATGTGTGTGTGTAGTATTTCAAATTAAATACAAATTTATATAAATTAACATTACTTCAAATAGTTTATATATACTTAAAACCGAGCAATTACCTGAAAACCAACATTATACCTGTTTAATAAATTTTGTAAGGTTATTTTTATAAAACCCAAAATAAAGATACAAAACCTCAACACATCTATGATCAAATAAAAATAACCCAATTATTTAACATTGTCACATTGTTTAAATCTAGATAGTTTTTATTTTAGAATATCCTAATTAACAATAATTTAGCATGATTCTGATAGGTCTTTTGGGTTATTTCGATTCAAATAGCGATTGCAAATATGTGTGTATGTATAATTTGGATGTGATCGATGTTTTCAGTTGATTTGAAGCTCGATTTTAACTTGTTGTTCATAGTTGGGAGAAACGAGTGATTTATTTGTTAATTTAGGAATATATTAAACCGATTGGTTCATGATTGAGTGATGATCGTGCAACAGATATTGGTCTGATTAGAAACACGTGTTAGTAGGTTTTTGGCTAAAAGCCGGTTTACACAGGTTCGAACCCTGGTGGCCAAAAGGAATGGTTTGAATTTTAAAATGAAATAGCAGGAATGGTCCTCCACTTTTCTGACCTTTTTCTATTTCGTTTATGAATTCATTAGCTAAAATAACCTTTGATATTTTAACGCATTTGGTCCTCCTAATTTTGTTTCTTTCTATAAGACTTTTTGAATTTAATAAAACTTTGTTGTTAGTTACATATAACCTAATTTTCTATAAAAACCACTGTTGTAAAAATCGGTTTAGGCGGTCTAGGCGGGGTCTAGGCGGCGCCTAGTCGGTCTAGGCGACCTAGCCAGATTTTTAATTTTTTTTTTTACTTTTTTTTGACTTTTTTGACTTTTTTCGAGTAAAAATGGACCAATTTCATGATTATTTAGACATTTCTCAACTAAAAATCCTTAACATGTCTATGAAAATCAAATCCAGCCACTTAACATCGAAATCCATCTCTAAACTTTGAACACGATGTTTAAGTTTGAACTTTGAAATAGTTGATTTAATATATTAAAGTTTATTTTTTAAATTATTTGAAGTATTATATTTTAAATTATTCGAAGTATTATATTTTAAATTATTCATATAAATGTATGTATATAATATATATTTGTAAAATTACATATAAAAATCAAATCCGCCTAGCACCGATTCGAACTTACTAAAATATTCAGCATATTTTTTTTGAATAATGTGAAGAGAATCATATCAATTTGAAAAATTGAAGTTTAGTCTATTATATATAATATTTATCTATGCAAACTGTATGTTTGTTTGAACTTATTTATATTATGATTGTGTTACTAAAAGATGTACCTCTATGCAACATTTAAAAAACTTAGTGATTAAAATAAAAATCTACATCTCAAATGCCATGTAATAAGGAATTAATTTAGTTTCATTTTTGGATTCAATCACCTTAACTTCCTGAACTTGATTGGTGAGCACTTTATTTAATATATGTGGTATAGGACAATATCAATGTATTATGTGCACAAAATCCAGCATCATATTTGGCTACCATAGCAATATTGTTAATAACTTTTGTGTTTCCAGCTAATATTTTGGCAAAACAAATTTGATGGTATTGGGATTCAATCGACAGAACAAATGCGTATGTGTGTGTTGGGAAAAAGAAATTTTGACATAAAAGGTATGTATTCCATTGAACCATTATGTACATATGTGAGGCTATTTATAACCGTAATTTGACAGTTAAACAAGCATTAACTACATTAATAACTACCTAATATACATAGACTGTTTTGCCCTTCTATGTATTTCACTAGGATAATATAATATTACAATTACTCATTTGACCAATTTAAGATATCAAACTTACAAATCCAACAATCTCCTCCTAATTTTGGCATCTTAACATACTAAACATCTTTTATATGGTTTGCATGCATCTGGGTGGTCAATCACGATCTGCTTGCACTTTCCTTTTCTTGAATGGTAAATTGCTATCACCCTTGAGTCTTGACTTTTCTTTTATATGGTTTGCAATTTTTGTGTACTTTGTATTTCGAGTACTTGTATATTTCGTGCACTTTAGTATATCGTGTACATAGGTTCGAGTACTCCTAGTACAGTATAAATAGATGCATTTGTACACTGTTCTAGGGTTGTGAATCCTGAGGCAGACACTCCTAGACGTATTGGAGCTGCTTGTACAAAGTTCACGTTTTTATAATAGAAATTCACTTTTCTATTACTTGTCTATCTTCTATCATGGATTCCTCACATATTAGAAGCATTTCGTGTTGATTGAGCTGATAAAGTTCGGATCTTGAGAGTTCAAGGGACCTACAAGTGGTATCAGAGCTTGGAGGCTCTTTTCGACACAAAGGTATCTGCTTTTTCAATCAAGTTTGCCACTTTCTTGTTCATTTCCACTCCATCAAGTTGTTGTATCAATTTGGAGTTCTAGATCTTGAAGAAATTTCTTCTGGAATTTTTCAAGTGTTTTTCGAGAACTCCATTTCGAACACCGGTGTTCGTGTTGCATTTTGGAAACCTGGGTTCGCATACTGCATTTTGAGTACAAGACTTCGTATACTAGATCCGGCTACATGATTTCATGATCTTCAGTTTGAGTACTAGTTTTCGTGATCTTGAGTTCAGCTACTTGAGAATTTCGAGAACAGTGAAAGCTTCGAGTACTACTCTTCGTGAACTGGTCTTTGCATACTTGGATTTCGACAACTGCTTTTCGAATACTCTGCTTCGAGTACTTAGTTTCGGATACTTCCTAGACTCCAAGAACACTACTAACTTCGAGAACCTTGGGGACTTCGTGTAGTTGGTTTCGTGTACCTCTCTTAGAGCACTTCTGGGCTTGGTGAACTGACACTTAGAATTGTTCTGGTCATGTCTTTGAAGAACTTAACAAACCTTTCCAGCCTACTAAACATGGACAATGAGATTGGGACTGGTACCAAGCCACCAAGGCTTGTTTTAGGCGATAACTTTCAGGACTGGAAGTTCAGGTTTCAATCATTCATTAAGAATACAAATCCAAAGCTGTGGTGGTCGATTGAGGAAGGGCCTTACGTGCCCATGTACGACATTCTGCTAAGAGTGAAACATGACAAGGCTTATGCCTCCATCACTATGGCACTTTCTACTAAGGTTGCTCACAGGTTTAAGGAGCACAAGACTGCCAAACAGTTATAGCATGCTTTGGTGCAACGCTTTGAAGGGAATGAAGACATGCGAGACAGCAGAAAAGAGATGCTGAGAAAACGCTTCAAAATGTTCAACCACATCAAAGGAAAATCTCTGGAAGCTCAACTTAACCATTTCACCCACCTGATGACAGAGCTTACAAGTGCAGGGATTGAAATGACCAAGGGAGAGGTCAATAAGAAGTTGCTGAACTCTCTACCGTACAATTGGAACTCTAATTGTACCACCATCAAGAGGACCAAGGATGTGTACAAGACTACCTTGAGTGAGCTAATATCCATCATCAATTCATATGATATGGATGACAAACAGAGAGCCTCAATCATGCCATCTCCATGGGTATTACCCCAGCCTTAGAGAACTCAGCACTTCTCATTTCAATCAGTTATCAAGCTTCATGATCACAATCAGTTCCGTATGAGACCGCATTTCTCTCCTCAGGGCAAGTTAGTTCAGTGACCAAAATCAGTCCAGAGAGTGAAGAAAACCTGCTACTGTTCAAAGGGTTCATGAACAGTTACAACGCTTTCATTGCATGTGAGTTGGTACCGGCCAATCTGACACAGGATAATCTGGAGCAGATTAATCCTGCTGATGTGGAGGAGATTGATATTGCATGGCAGATGGCCTGTTTCTCATTAAACATGTGTTCGTTATGCAGGGACGACCAAACAAGCTGAAAAATGTATGGTATGTTGATAGTGGTTGCTCTCAGCACATGAATGGGGATTTCTCTCAGTTACACAAGGTCACACCGTTTAATGGAGGTTATGTCTCCTTTGCTGGAGACAAAGGTGAGAAGATAAGCATGAAGGGAACTGTTACAAATGGCATGTTTAGCTTTGAGGATGTCTACTACGTGGAGGAACACAACCACATCCTGTTGAGTGTCTCCCAGATCTGTGACAAAAGCTTCTCAACTCACTTCACTAATAAGGAGTTTTTGATCTTGAATCTTGTTTTTGTAATTCCAGAGAAGTGGATTTTAATGAGAACTTCGAGGATCAATAATTCCTACATCATCAACATGAATTCAGATTCATTTACTGAGAACACCTGTTTGTTCTCCAAGGCATCGAAGACTGATTGTCTGTTGTGACATCGCCAATTTGGTCACGTCAACCTGAAGAATCTCAATAGATTGGCGAATGGAGATCACATCACTAGACTCCCTTCAAAGGAATTTTCCTTAATTGAGAAGTGCATCGCATGTGCCAAGGGGAAGCAACATAAGAGATCCCAAATGCCAAAGTTATTAAATTCAATTTCATCAATTCTACAATTTCTTCACGTGTATCTATTTGGACCAGTCAATGTTATGAGCATAGGGAAGAAGTTATATTGTCTTGTGATTACAGATGATCATTCCAGATTCACTTGGGTTTTCTTACTTGCTAAGAAGTATGAGACCACAGAGATCCTGAAGAAATTCATCACCTTGATAGAGAATCAGAAGAACTTGAAGGTTAAGGGGATCAGAACTGACAACGTCGCAGAATTTAGGAATCAAACTCTTATTGATTTCTGCGATGAGAAAGAGATTGCTCGACACTACAGTGCAGCTCGTACACCTTAGCAGAACGGAGTAGCTGAGAGAAGGAACAAAACGTTTATCGAGGCTGCACGGACCATGTTGGCTGATTCAAAGCTACCAATCTTCTTCTGGGCGAAAGTTGTCAATACAGCTTGCTATGTTCAAAACCGTGCACTACTGAACAAGCGACACCAGAAGATACAATATGAGATTTTCTTCAATCAGAAGCCGAAGATCGGACACTTCAAATTCTTTGGATATCCTTGCAGTCTCCTCCACACTGAGACAACTCACAAGTTCGATGACAAGGCCTATGAGTGTTACTTTGTTGGCTATTCTTCTGAAAAAGTTTCCTATCAGTTCTACAACAAGAAGACAAGGCAGATTGTGGAGTCTTATTACATCAAGTGGCAGGAGTTCAATCACACCGATGCCGGTTTAGGTCCAAACTGGTTGTTCCAATACGATTCAACGTTTGAGCCTTTTCATACCACTTCTGAGAGTACAGGACCCACTGAGCCTGAAGACAGTTTTTATAAGAGAGACGACATGGATTACTGGGTTGACTATGTTCCATGTGATCCCAATATTCTTATTGTTGACCCACCAGGTATGTACCAGCGAACACAACCAATCAGTGAAGTCATTCCATCGTATCCGGAGACTTCTCATTCAGATCAACCGACTAGACAAACAGATCAGACAGCCTCTTCCTCCCACCACACATTTGATAATTTATTAATTCTCAGACCACATCCCTGAGGAGCATTGTGTGGTTAATGAAGCTGAAGTAAGTGGAACAGCTTCTGATGAGAACATTGCTTCCTCTAAGGAAAAACAACTTGCCCACATCAGTAATCTGCTTGACAATTAGGAAGTACTCACTTCTAGCATCAACAACAATAATCTCGTTGACAATATTATTGGACCACTTTCAGAAGGAGTTCTCATCCGGAGCAGATCTATTTCGGCTCAGACCGCCTTACCCAAAGGAACCATCACACGCAGTCAGTTAGGTCCAATTAATTCATGTTTGTATTCTTGCTTTATTTCACAAGTAAAACCCAAGAACATCAAGATGGCTTTTAAGGAATCAATCTGGAATGAAGCGATGCAAGAGGAGTTGATGTAGTTTCAAAAACTCAAAGTGTGGAATCTGGTACCATTGCCCAAGGGGAAACTACCAATTGGAACCAGATGGGTCTTGAGAAACAAAAGGGATGACTCTAGTGTAATCATCAAAAATAAGGCAAGGTTGGTAGTCCAGGGCTTCTGCCAACAGGAGGGTATTGACTATGAGGAGATCCTTGCACCGGTTGCCAAACTTGAGGCAATCCACATCTACTTGGCCTATGCATCGTACATGGACTTACCGGTTTATCAGATGGATGAGAAGACTGCTTTATTGTATGGAAAGGTCAAGGAAGAGATATATGTATGTCAACCTCCCGGGTTCAAGGATTCGCAGTATCCTGACCATGTCTACAAACTAAACAAAGCCATGTACGGTCTTCATCAAGCACCACGAGCATGGTATGTTACACTCACAGATCATCTTCTAGCCAATGGTTATACCCGTGGAGCCATATATCAGACACTGCTCGTTCGTAGAGAGAAGGATGATTCGATTACTGTCCAAATCTATGTGGATGATATTATCTTTGGTTCCACGAGCTCGGTACTTAGTAAGGAGTTTGAAGCCGTAATGAAGAAAAAGTTTGAGATGAGCACTATGTGGGAGATGACCTTCTTCTTAGGTCTCCATGTAAAGCAAGATCAGAAGTGGGTTCTGATTCATCAGGGTAAGTACGTGACATATATTCTTACCAAGATCAACATGTTGGACTCCAAGCTCGCCTCCACTCTTATGGTTGTTCGTCCCGTCTTGACTTCAGATTTTGTTGGTGAAGATGTTGATCAACATCTTTACAGATCTACGATTGGCTCACTGATGTACCTCACCGCCAGCAGTCCGGACATCATGTTCTCCGTATGTTAGTGTGCCAGATATCAGGCAAATCTGAAGGCTTCTCATCTGATTGTTGTCAAGAGGATCTTTCGCTACCTTGTCGGGAAACCTCGTCTCGGTTTATGGTATCCTAAGAACTCCGAGTTTAACTTGTTTTCTTACTCTAACAGTGATTTTGGTGGTTGCAATTTAAACAGGAAGTCAACCACAGGTGGATGTCAGTATCAGGGAGATCGCCTCGTATCGTGGCGGTGCAAGATGCTGACAACCGTCTCCACCTCTACTGCAGAAGCTGAGTATAGCTACTTCCAGTTGTTGCTCTCAGGTCATCTGGATGCAACAACAGCTTCTCGATTACGGTTTGAATTTTCTTCACTCTCCTATATATAATGATAATAAAACAGCTCTTCAGATCTTCAAGAATCCGGTACAACATTCCAAACTAAAGACATTGACATCCGGATTCACTTTATCCTGGACTATTTCGTACGTAAGCTGATCCATCATGAAAAGATCCACATAGATGACAATCTTGCGGATCTTTTCACCAAACCGTTCGATACAGCTCGCTTCTAGGATATGCTTTCCTCACTCAAACTTATAAGTTTTGATTAAAATAGTTTTTGTAAATACATTAAAATTTGTGTTTTGTTTTTTAGTTTATTTTTTAGATCACAAATTTAGGGGGAGAAAATTTACAAAAAGATTTTTGGTTTTTCAGTCTGTTTATAAGTTTAGAAAATTTACAAAAGAACAAAAATATTTTTGGTTTTTAAGATTGTCTATAAGTTTAAGGGGAGTGGATTTTAAGAAAAATACAAGAAGATTTTGTCTTTTCAAACTTTTAAGAAAAATACAAAAAGATTTTGTCTTTTCAAAATTTATGAAAAATACAAAAAGATTTTATTTGGACAGTTAGGTAAAGTGGTTCATTGGGAAATGAAATGATTTCTGACATTCAGAAATTAACTATCTTAATATAATTTCTTAAGAATAACAGCTTTAGATAAGTATAAATCACTAAGGAATAAATCACTTTTTCCAATAAAAAGATTAGACATGATCATTCAAAAGGATTAAAATATAAATAAGTGAGAAGTCTTGAAAAATCATACAAACCGGACAAATGCAATAACTATTTGACTTTTTGAATAAATTCTTAAGTCAAAGTAAGATTTTGTTTTGATAAACATGAAATCTTTTTGAGAAAACTCGGGTATTTTCTATGTTTTGTGGATACAAAGAGCCGAAATTACCTACTAAAGCATCCTTTGTTTTGCGTAATCAAAGACCTGGATGTGTGATGTTAAGACCACTGTGTCTGCAGATCAGTAAAATAAAATATACCAATGTGCACAAAGATGATAGAACATTTTCTTGTTCTTGATTCTAATCTAATGGATCTATTCTTTCTTTTCTCACCTTAAAACTCTGTCAAAGCATTTCAAGTTTATTGAAACACAGTCAGGTTTTGAAACAAAAGATTTCGCAAAATTGATAGGTTGCATGTAGATCTGTATAACATGTCTGATTGACCATAAATCTCCCAAAAGGATTTCAGAAAAACCGGTAGAAATTTTTGATCATAAATCTTATCTTTGAAATATGGATAAATGAGCGGAAATCATTAGCGGGGTATAATTATTTTTAAGGTTGGATCTCTATAAGAAATTAGCTTTAAGGTGATTAGAGTTCTGATAAAGATTTGATCCCACAAAGTTGACCCTACTTAACCTTGAACTCATCCAAAGTTTTTGAGCTTATTTTATTTTATTTTATTTTATTTATTTTATTTACTTAGAATTTTCAAATAATTAATGTTCTCGAAATGTGGTACTAGAGTTCACGAAGAGGAGTACTCGAAATGTAATACACGAACTCCCTCGGCTATATAAGCCGAGAGATGACTCTCATTTCGAACACTCCTGTTCGAGAACTCCCAAAGCATCCATTTGGTGATTTTTTTTCTGGACATTATTTGACCATTCCACTCCTACCATCTTATAGATCTACCTTAGAGTAACATAGGTATAGATTTTTATCAAATTTGGACCGCTTGAATAAAAGTTATCGAAGAAAATCAGTTTCGAGAACTCTAATTATTTCGTGAACTCTGTTTCCTTCGTGTACTCCTTTTGTTTTCGTGAACTCCATTTATTTCAAGAACTTAACTGATTTCGAGAACCCCAATTTTGACCTTGAGTTTGACTTTTAATTTTTACCTTGACTTTTAGTTTGACTTAGACTTTTAAGGTTGACTTTGACTTTTTATTTGATTTTTTACTAACTTAACCCATTTCTTTTTCAGATGGCTGCTGAACTGAAATTTGTTCCAGACCACAACATGACTGCTTATCTCGGTGATCCTCCCGAAAAACACATGGTGTTCAAGTCAATGGTAGACGGACTCATACTTTCAGCAGTTAACTTTGCCATCATGGAGTGTCCACAGATTATTTCCAGCTTCATCCATGATTTCTAGAACTCCATCACCGAGAGCACCGATGCCAATAGAAATGTGTGTCTGATTAGGAAAGTACAAAGGCAGCCTGTGGTTATTATGGAGCAGATCATCAGAGAATGTCTTCAGTTCGGTGACAAGGATTCTGATCAGGTGGAGCTAGATCAGGATCTCATTCAGAACACCATTCTCAGGATGGGATATGAGGTTCTTTACCCTCCGATCGAGAAGAAGTTCCTACATCCGTACCGGAGATATCTCGCACATGTCGTGACTCAGTGTCTTTCTGGATGGAAAGGGGGATACAACGTACTTAACCAGATGCTGAGCTCATGCATGGAGGCCATAGCTTTGGGATTGGATTTTAACTTCTCGCGAATGATCTTCCACGATAGGTATGACAACATCAAGGGAAGCGGAAGGAAAGGTTCTTGGCATTCCCAAGGTTTATTTAGATCATCATCAACCGAAGGCACCAAAATCTTATTCCTACCTAGGACTCTATCCCTGAGGAGGGTGATGGAAGACATCTTCTCCAACATGGTCATGAACAAGAAAGGGAAAAAATCTCTACTTGTGTTAGACCATTGGAGAAATTCAGCAGATTGTTTGCTGGATTGGATGAAGATATTAAGGATCAAGGCACTCCTGTGGCCTTTTTTGCGGAAGAACGTGATCAGGCTCCTGCTGCTACAACTGCAGAAGCTACTGAAACGAAAAAAGCTACATCTTCTGAATCATCTGATGAAGAGGTTGAGCTTGTCAAAGAGCCTGTGATTGTTACCCCACACACGAGCAGGAGTGGAGGAGATGAAAGATGCTTATTATATTCCTTCACCCGAGGCAACTCCCAAGAAAGGGTTGAAGATGATGTCCATGAGACCCAAGGATCCTCGCCTAAAGAAGAGAAAGACTTCTGAAGGCACATCCTCTCAAACCGCACTACCTCCGCCACAAACCACTTCCTCACCTGCCATCCAAGCAGTCCATGCAGTCCAAGCCACCAAACCTGCCACCAAAACCTCCACATCCACCCAAGCCACCAAACCACCACATAATCCTACAACCACCCAAGTCACCATTCCACCACAAACATCTGCCACCACTCAAACAACCCAAGTCTCTAAACCACCACCAACACAACCATCTAAACCACCATCACCTCCACCCACACAAACCTCACCACCTGATTCTCCAACAACCATCCACTTTTCTCAACCTCCACCATCCCCATTAAGAACCAATGTTGATAAGGACAAGGCTATGATTGATGATTCTTCACCCTATATGCTTGAAAGTGTTCTTATTAATCTGGAATTCCTTTAAGAGAGGGTATTTGCTCTTGAACAAGACTTAGCTACAAAAGATCTTATCATTGAGAACCTATGGGAAGGGATGCTTAAATTCTGCGAGCACATTAACAAGCATCACAAAAACCTCAAATCACTGAAGAAAGAGAATGCAGAGCTGAGAAAGGAAATTGAAGCACTTAAAGGATCTAAGCCTGCAGAACAAAAGGAGAAAGCTAGTGAAGATGAAAAGCAGGATGAAGACAATGATGATAAATAAAAGGAAGAAGAGGAAAAAAAGAAAGATGCTGACGAGAAGAAAGATGATGATGATAAAGGGGATGATCAGGGCAAATAGGGCCCGAGCAAGAAAGATGACGAGCCCACTAATGATCTAGGCGGAGATGATTCCGGGAATCCATCTTCTTCAAGCAAACCCTTGGACGATTATAATGATTTATTTGGGGATGATCCTGAAGACTTTCTCTTTGAAGGTTTCAGAGAAGAGCTGAAGAGCGTAGGACTTGGAGACATGTCCACAGACATTACTATGGATGTTGTTTTTGATGTTGTCTATGAGCAAGAGCGTGGAGAGTTATCTGGATCTTCCTCAGGAGAATCTAAGGAAGACGAACCTGAAAACATCATACTCAGAAACATCTCCACAGATCCGTATATAGACTATTTGTATGCTCACAAATACGTCGATGCACAAGGACAGGAGGTCACCTCGCTCTAAAATGTGATTGAGAGCTGGTTTGATAAGAAGAGGGACTGGACTCCTGCTCCTACTAAGGTGCAAAAATCTTGGATTACTCCAGGATCTGATGTTGAGGAGGAACATGAAGTCACGTACACTGAGGGCTCCAAAGACTTGTTTGCAGTCCGCAACGACATATCTGAAGTCGCTAGCTGGATGTATGATAAAGAGAAGTAGTAGTACATGGTCAAGTCGATCAGTGGCAAATTGGAGTATTACAAAATGCCTCAAGACTTCTGCTCATTGCCCAAGGTTGATATCAAGTGCATCAACAGAGTTGTGTTCCTTAATCCTTCCATACATAATCAGACGGATCTTTTTACCAAATTCTTGAAGGACTAGTGTGAAAAAGACTTTCCTACAACAAAGACAACAAAAGGAAAGAGATATGTTTCAAAGTACATACTGGATCCGGTCAAGAAAGAACCGTGGGTTTATTACAAGTATCCTCCTCCAAAGACCAAGAAAGCAGTCCTAGTATCATTTAGGGTTCCTGATGACTCGCTGAAGAAATTCAATTTCTGGTACTTCAGTGACAAGACATTTGCAGTAGTTAACATGAAAGATGAGACAGAGTTAGACATTGTTTTGGACCTAATGGACTTGCTAAAATTTGGAAAATAAGACATGAAGATACTTCAAGAGAACCCCGTACACTCCTATGGAGGTTATGATCAAGAGGCAAAGTGCAACATCTATACATATTCACGTTGTAATCATTGATGATATGCAATTCAGAGAACATGTATGAACACGTTCATGATATCATTGTACAATTATTCGTATGTTTTAGGAATTCATTGTGAGTGATTAAGTATACACTTTGTATTTATTTATTGTCAATTACGTTATGAAATAACACTATTGTGATATATCAAAACAGTGGTGGGCTGGCAGCTGATAAGGCAGGTAGCCGAACTCTACGTATGCCCTATACATAAACTGCGTTCGGTATAATGAGGTAGTATTAGTGCGTAGCGTACTAACAAATAGTAAAACAAATGAATCATTTAAACAAAAATCGTAATACGGAAGCGAGACTCCGTATCATTATGGGTGATGATCCATAAAGATATCCATGTCAAACTTATAATTAAGAGTAAACGTTAATAAAAACAAGAAACGACCAAAGACACGTACATTTATGGGCATGCACGTAAATATACTCGTTTACGGTTCTAAACGGACGAAATTTAAAAAATGCGTAAATATTATTATTTATTTTTACAATTTTGAAACTCGTCAAATAAAACCCAAAATGTTAACACAAAATTATTTTTAATGAAATTATGACGTTCGAGTAAATTACGTAACGAAACACCTGAACGCGAAACCAAACGAGCTAGAATACGCGGGAAACCACCCGGGGTATTTAAGGGGTAAAAAGCCCATTAAATGCTTCAACCTTCCAGCTTTGGGCACTCTCTCTCTAAAATTTCGGATTCTCTCACTCTAGAAGAAACCAAGAAGAACTCTTTCAATTCTTGACGAAATCGTGCATTCTTGGTGTCTACATAAAGCTTACGAGGTGTACATTCAATAAGTACAAGGATCGGATTTGAAAACGTCTGGATTCGAACAGGTTTTAGCGTGAACTTTCGAAATACAAGGGTTTTCTTAAACCCGAACCCCTTCGAACTTAATTCCGGATTTAAGGCTGCTAGGGTCAAGAAATGAACACCAAAACAACCTGGGTTTACTTGGGAAACCTTGGATTGAAGTTACAATGGCTGGAGTTGGCTGGAATGGGTCGAATAGGATAGTATCAAAGCTGTGGAAACTGGAAAGAATAATATCGATTGAAGAAATTTAAAGGTTTTCCTTCCATCGACACTAACAGGTTCGATGGATCCAGAATCGACAAGGCCTCATCAATATTATTAAGTCTGAATAAATCCAAGATCGATGAACCTTTGCCTGCTTCGATATTGTTAGTGTCGACCGCATATTGTTGAGTTTAAGCTGCCATCGATACTCTTAGTATCGGTGGGATGCTTGGTAGCCAACTTCGGTCATGTTCAATAAAAAAATCAAGCTCTATAATCCTTGTAACCATCTAGAATTACCACGAAGGTGTAGGAGGATGAGATTCAAGGGCTAACTCGTGGATTGGAATCAATAATCAAAGGTCTGAGTGATTAGAATCGACCGGTGGGGAAGACCCTCGATACTAGTAGTATCGATGGGTCTCCCATGAAATGGTCTTCGATACTAAAACCGGATGGCTATTCCCTATAATCCCACACATGTCGAAACTAATTATGGTACTATCCCAAGTGTTCTAAGACCATAAGGAACATGAGACCAACTTTGATCAATTAGAAGACCCATCATAATAACATAAGGGTTGGTTGAGGAGATCTTGCCTTAGCCGATTCTATGCGCTAGGATCCTCATCATGAAACTATCCAAGCTTAGTCCTATATCCATTTTAACTCAAGTAAACACCGTTAAGGATGAATAAATGAACTTATTGAGTACATTATGAATGTACCATTTGTATTATCGTGGTCATAGTTTATAAGTTACCATGCGGGGATTTCATGCATGGTATAATAAATTAGGTTACCATGGCATGTCAAATAAATTGAACAAAGGTTTAAAACATGGAATCAAATCAAAGAAATCAACTTTATAATAACATAGGAGTTTGGACTAACTATGGAATAGTTGTAAGGAGTAAGTCACTAACACACGATTAGACAAAGAATCTAAGTAACATGAAGATTTTAAACATGAAATGAACATAAGCTTACAAATCATGAATTGTGTTAACACGATTGGGGTTTGAGCATGATAAACATATCATAAACAAGTGAGAGCATCGTTCATTGATTCTTCGTTGATCGTACATTTCAACCATTCAAGGTGAGTACATAGCCCTCCTTTCCTCCTTTTAAATCTTTTGGGGTGGAACATGTGAATACTGTTTTCGAACCTCAATTTCTTAAATGGTTTTCATTATTCAACTACTTGAATGGTTTTCATTATCCAAAAACTTATGTTTGGCTATGTTGGTATACATTAATACATTTGAACAATTGAACAATAAACACTGGATACAAAGCATTTAGTCATGACTTGTCATGGCACACGACTTAATACATTTCATTTCGTACAAGTACAAGTGGGTTTTTAATTAAAACATGTAACATGGATAAACAGTTTGTAAACAAGATTATTCACATCATGTATGCCTATATTTAGGACTTCGAGGGCTGAAATCATTATTCTTAGATTTCAGACTTGAAGTTCACGCTTTTGTACATTTAGGAATCAAAGGTTAGAAGTAATTAACTTAACCTCTAAATTTGAGTTCACGCACTGGTTCAACGTTACTACACGGTGACCACAATTAGGGTTTTATACATATACATTTTATACACAGTGGTTATACACAATAGAGGTTTGTACATATTTCATTGGTTGTTTGAACTCAGGTTTTATACAGGTTACACTCACAGGTTTTCAATGGATGTCCTTTCAAACTTATATTTTCATATTCATAAATTATATGTTTTTACAATATTTTAAACCTATGTAACTCACCAACTACTATTTGTAGTTGACAGATTTTCTTCACATGTTTCAGGTGAACAAAGGTAGGCACAGGACATGGACAACTAAGGCGACCAAGACTAAGATAGAACATGATCAAGAAACAAGCTAGGATGGATTAGAAACTCATTAAATCCTTGTTGTTTAATTATCTTGTCTAATCTTATTTTGTAAACATTATTTTTGAGGTCGGTTAGTTGTATTCTTTTGGTAGTTAGTCATGACATGTAAACCTTACATTAATCATATGAAATGTAGTAATTCGTTGTGGTTGTTCATCATTAATCTTGTGCATTTGAATCAACCGATCATTCGATCAAGTCGTCACCACGCCATGGATTCCGCACGCGGGCGCAGGGGTGTGACAGTTTGGTATCAGAGCCAAGGTTATAGTGAGCTAGAAAAATCCCAATGTTTAATGACCTAGTCTTTAACTTAAGCTACCACATAGGACTAAGTGCTTTACGCTTGAGGATTGTTGGTGCATATTTTTGGATGTTCGCTGCTGTTCGAATAGATTAGATTTGTATTTGATTATTTGTAATCACTTGTATGTACTTGTATGTTGTTACACTGGAAACTGAGTCGTTCGCAGGAGCATCTGCGAATGGATAAAATGTAAAGGGCTGTAGCCCATTCGGGCGAATGGAGCCACGAGAGGGGGAGAGATCATGCTCAATCTCTCCCCGGCAACACTATGTTCTTTTATGATGTGGATTCAATCATGTAATCATTCGATTCTATTAATATATCATATGATTTTGTTCATCATCTTCATGTTCGTCGTGTGTCAAAACCCTAACCTTCCGTCCAAAGTGAAATCGTCGGTCCTATCACGTCTTTACAAGGATACTTAGTATTAGATATGCTTGAGTTAGCATTAAGTCTGCTTTAAGCTTGGAAGATTTTAGGGACTATACAATTTTTCAGAAAATTATTTTCATATATAAAATCAAGGGATTCAGTACCGGGATTCTATAATTTTAGGACTTGGACTGAATTCCTAACTTTTGGTTTCAATAAAGGATTTCAGATGCGAGGATATGTATTCTTAGTATCCTTGGTTTGAAATTCTTAACTTATCACGGGCTTCAGGAGTAGGAATGCGTATTCTTAGTATTCCTAACCTGAGGTTCTCAACAGGAGAACATTATACTTAGTACTGTAGGTACTAAGGAACAGGAATTTACATTCCAGTGTACAAGAACGAGAAAATTAGAGGTTTTGGTTACTAGTGAACCAAAATTATGATTTTCTCAATCATAGAACATAGAACAGATGAGAACAGTTGTGAAAATTTATGAATAGTAGTGGAAAGGGATGTTAGCTTCAAATACTAGCGGCGGCCTAACCCTGATATTCTAAAGTAGTGGTGGGCTGGCGGCTGGGCTTGACTCTACGTATGCCCTATATATAAACTAACTTCAGTATGCCAGGGAGAATTCGGCATGACTATTTGAAGTGAGGATCCGGGGTATTCAATGGTCATTAGTACATTGAACAAGTACAGTAGAACATTGAACAAGTATAGTTGAACAAAGAACATAGTGAACATTGTATGTGAACATTTTGTGCAAATTCTTTATGTGTAAACATGTTTAGATATAGTGAAGGTCACACATGCTTAGCATATGACAGCATAGGGTAAATTGACAACCTAGTGCATACATACATGTCGATTTAGTTAGTCAAGGAGACCCTACAATTAAATGCCAACAAAGTTACATGCCAATATAAATTTGAACATAGTTTGATTATGGTTCAATCGATCAAAATCGGTGGAATCATTACCCTCAGTACATTTTATTCAATCATACAAATATGTTGCCAAAAGCTAGTAAGGACATATCGGGAATGTGTCAGTGTGTAGTTTTGGTGGACATTTCAGGGGACTTGTACATAAGAACATGATATACAAGTTTCTGAGAAGTATACTAAGAAGTTTATTGCTGATGTGTGTGCTTGCTCATTCCTTTACAATTGAATGATAATATTAGTAGTATGAAAATATTGCTAAGTTATCTTATGATTCAATTGTAAAATTGTTCGTTACTAACATGCTTGTGGCTTTCTCTTCGTAGAATGCATCCTCGACGTAACACCAACGGCGAGGGTTTAACAAGCGGCAATGACGATGAGATCAACAAAATTGCCCGAATCATAGCTGTACATATGAAGGATGTTATCCCTGGCATGGTTACTGACATCACACAAAACCTATGGGGGAGTGGGGGTGAATCAGCAACCAACAACTCTAACTCTAATGCCACTTGAACTGCAGCCTTCACGTTTAAGCAGTTCAACGATGCTAAGCCCCCAAAGTACTCTGGTACGGAGGGAGCTACCAGCCTGCTGCAATGGCTCGAAAGCATTGAGGACATACTCGATTATACGGGTTGTCCGAAGAACCTGAAAGTCAAGATGGCGACAAACGTCTTTCACAAGGGCGCTTTAACCTGGTGGAATGTTAAGAGAAAGACGGGGGTCATGAAGCAGCTTCATCCCTACCTTGAGAGAATTTCAAGAAGCTACTGATTGAACAATTTTTCCCACATCATAGGCTGAAGAAGCTTGAAGCTGAAATGTGGCGCCTCGTTCAAGACAACGGGGAGAACACTAAGTACACGGCTAGGTTTCATTAGTTGTGTTTGCTGGTGTAACACCCCGACCGATGGCGGAAACGTCGGGATGCCAAGAGGGATGTGTAGATTGTTCATAAGCTCGTGGGCATCTAATTAAATCATCACATATCAATTAATCAACCATATTAATTACATCAAAAATCATGTTCATCATGAGCTAGTTACATCAAATACACAAAAGATTTAGCTAAACTAACTAAACTCTAGTCTTCAGAATTTCAGTTATTTTAGCTAAGTCCAAGAACCTAAGTGATGATGTCCAAAAGATGTAGAGCTATCCTGCTCTACCTACTTCTCCTCGTTCCCTGAAACATGTAGAAAATCAAGTGTCAACTACGAAGTAGTTGGTGAGAAATCATAAGTTTTTACGTATTAAAAATGTTTATAAAACGTTTATGAAAGTTTAAAAATGGGTTTATAAAAGTTTATAATTTCCCCGAGAGAATCCACATGTGCACCTGCGAAATAATCCCACACAGCCAAAATCCAACAAACACAACATCCAAACAATCCAAGTAATCACATACACAATAATCACAAATAATTATCCACATATGTTTAACCAATCACATCAATTCAATAAACATCAATCATCATAATCATATCAATATAAGTTACCACGGAGGACCTCAGTCAACTCAATCAACGGCGGAATCATCGCGGAGGACCGCAATCAACTCAACCAACGATATTCCTATAAGTGTCTTAGTGCACTGCGGAGGACTGTAGTCAACTCAACCAACAGTGGAATCACTGAGGAGGGCGTTAGTAAACTCACCAACAGTAACTCAATCATTGTGGAGGACCTAAGTCAACTCAACCAACATTGACTCACGGATAAGTAATAATCCATCTCAATTCATAATCAATAATAATCCATTAATATGAATATTATATTGATAATCCACGTTTCACCCATGTGTTATCAAAATAATATTTGAATTGGTATACATGTTCCACCTCTGAATTTAAAAACAAAATGGTTATAAAAGGAGGTTATGATAACTCACCTGTAACATCTGTACATTTAGTCATGGTAGTCGTAAACAGTGTTAGAATAATGTGTATTCATGTCCAATCAGTCAATGTGATTCATATGTTCATGATTGTGTTTGTGTGTGATAGGATCTTAATTAATAGGAACAAGTATGTATTATTTATTTATAGTCGATTTCGCTAGGCAAGAACAGTATCGTATTATATCAAAACAGTGGTGGGACGGCGTCAGATAAGGCAGATAGCTGGACTCTGGGGTATGCCCTATACATATACTGCGTTCGGTGTAATGGGATAGTGTTAGTGCGTAGTGTTCAGACGAATAGTATGACAAGCGAATTAACTAAACAAATCGTAATACGTAAGCGAGACTGAGTATAGTTATGGGTGACGATCCATAATGATACGAATGTTGAACTTATAATTACGAATAAACGTCAATAAATATTTAATACGATCGAAAAACGTACGCGATTGCGGGTATACATGTAATTGCAGTTGTTTAACGATCTGTCAACATACGAAGAGTAAAAATAAGTGAAATAATATATTTTACATTTTTACAATTTTGAAACTCATCAAAAACAATTCAAAATATTATTTTCTTAATCGAGGTGACGCGTACGTAAAAAAATACGCGAAAACCGACACCGGACGAGACCGAACACGCGGGGAACCATTCGGGGCATAAAATCCCTTAATTTCCTTCAACCTCCTCATTTAATTCAGCCACCACTCTCTCTCTCTCTAGATTTTCGTCTCCCACCTCTCACTAGAAAATCCAAGCTTCAAACGCACGTAACTCGCTCGATTCTCAACGGATTTGCGTGATTCTTGAACCTACGCGAAGCTCTCGACATCCTCTACACAGAAGTACAACGAATCTGAGGTTTTCACCGGCCAAATCAGAGGTATGGAGCTTGAAAGATTCACGAAAATAGGGTTTTTGTGTGTGGGTTGTTAAACCGAAAGCTTTAGCCGGTTCTAGACCATCACCACGATCTTAAACCTTCGGGAATCACTAGTTACATGATGCTTGAGTTTAGAACAGGTCGACACAATGGAAATGATGATGCTGGTGCAACAGGTTCGGTAGAAGGCATGGGAGCCGAACCCTTTGGCCACGAACCTTTTTGATTCGGGCGAACCATTGGGATAGGAACGAACCTGCATGGTTCGCTGAACCCTAGCCGAACCCTAAGGGGTTTCACGAGCCTGTGCCGAACCACCATATATGCCACGAACCTTTCTGAGCCACCAACGAACCTCTTTAGTATGCAACGAACCTTTTTAGTATGCAACGAACCTCGTGGATGTCACACAGGCGAACCATTTGATCGAACCCATGACCATGGACAAACCTTTGTGCCCGAACCTTTGACCATTGAATCTAGTCCTTGAGAACCTTGCATGCAAACCCATAGAACCGAACCTTGGTGAGAAGACTTGGTCGAACCTTCTAATAGGTTGGCTGGAATTGGAGAGGCTAACACCCCATTCGTCCCACATGATTCGATCAAGCCCATTAGGACTCTCGGCCCAACAATCCAACTAATTGGCCCACGCATCCTAAACCTAGCCAAACTTTAAGTTGAATTGGCCCATAGGATTTCAACTTGGTCCATACTCATGTCCAAGGCCCAATAACAAATACTTAAGCCCAATAGGAATAGATTGGCCATGGGATTTTATCTCGGCCCAATCTTGGCCTATTAATCAAATAATTATGAAACGATCTTGTTTGGTTTAGGTTTAATTTAACCTAATATTGAGATCAAGTCATAATCATAAAGGCTTAAACAATTGGAACATCTCTTTAAAATACATGTTAAACAAGAGTTATCATAATCATAAACGCATGTTACTTTGATTTATGCAAGTTGTGCATAAAAGAACATGACACATCTTTTCATGAATCAATTAGCAATCAAATGACTAAAATCATGATATTCAAATTCGCACAACATTCCTAAACATTAGAACAAGTTATTCAAGAGTTAATCAAGTTCAATATAACACAAGTCAATCAATAAATCAAAGTCTATACAATCATAAATCTTATATCTTATGTATGATTACAATGATATAGGAACGAGTTAGAAGTCTTGTTTGCTACTTGCTATTTGTTATAGTTCAGAGTCTACTGCAGACAGGTGAGAACATTAGCCCCTCTTTTACTGTTTTACAACTTTTTTGGGGTGGAACACGTGATCAATTACTCTCATTGCAGTCATACTTAATTTTACAGAATGTATGCTACTTTACAAACATTACAGGTTCATTATACAAATTCGACGGATTCATCAACTGTCTTAAAGGATTTTATAAACTGTTAAACATATTTTACTAAAAGGTTTTATAAAAGGTTCTCTAAACTATTTTATATCTGTTGGACACACATAGTTTTATAAATGTTAAGCTCTTTTAAAGAATAAGTTTTATAAACTCTTTTACTAGGAATTGTGCTTTTACAAGTTAATATTTTATAAGCCTTGTTATTACACAAGGACACTATTCTCGGTATTCAATCAAGGGTTTCAAATACAAGGTTTTCAATCAATGGATTTCATAGTGATATTCAATCAAGGGATTTCAATTCATGTTATTCAAGCAAGGTTTTCAAATCATGGTATTCAAACAAGGCATTTAATTAAAGGTTTCAAATCCAAGTATTTCAAAAACATGGTGTTCATCGTTGTGAACAAACTTATACATACATCAAGTTACATATTCATTAGCGTTAGTACTAGGTGATCACAACAAGGGAAAGCGGACACGTAATCTTTTAGCGTTAGTACTGGGTGATCACAACAAGGGAAAGCGGACACGTAATCTTTTAGCGTTAGTACTGGGTGATCAGAACAAGGGAAAGCGGGCACGTATTCTTTTAGCGTTAGTACTGGGTGATCACAACAAGGGAAAGCGGATACGTAATCTTTTAGCGTTAGTACTGTGTGATCACAACAAGGGAAAGCGGACACAATTGGGCTGACCAAGTTCTGGAATTAGCTTTTAAATTTGTTTTATAAGCTAACTACAGTGTTGGTTACGAATGGTTATATCAATGTTGCTGACAAATTTTCTAACTCCAAATGTAGTTTGGGACTTGATTATATGTTGGTTTTCTAGCAAACAGTTTGATGACTGTTTGGACACGTTTTACAGACTTGATGATAGTTTGGGTTGCAACCATCCATGTATTTTCAATCATTGTTTATTCATATGCCTTACAATGCAAATTCATACTTACAACTGTTAAACCTATTGTTCTCACCAACTACTTTTGTAGTTGACAGTTACTTTTCACGTGTTTCAGGTAATCAGGTTTAGTACACTTTCAAGGACAACTAAGGAGACCATTGTAAGATAGGACAAGATGAAGAAACAAGCTAGGATGGATTTAGAAACACACTTAATCCTAATTGTTTAATTTTCTTGTTTAAGTCTTATTTTGTAAACACTATTTTTGGGTCTGTAGTTGTCATTCTTTTGGAAACATAGATAGATTGTCTGTAACTAAACAATGGTCTAATATCTATGAAATTTAGTAATGCATTGTGGTTGTTCTTATTCAATACTTGTGCATGATTCAACCATTGATCGTCACCGCGCCGTGGATTCCGCACGCGGCGCAGGGTGTGTGACAGGTTGGTATCAGAGCCAAGGTTGTAGAGAACTAGGAAAAACCCAATTATTAATGACCTAGACTATAACCTATGCTACCACATAGGACTAAGTGCTATAGGCTTAAGGACACTTAGGATCTAAGTAAACTTAAGTGAGCATTAAGTCTACATCAAGCTTGAAAGATCTTAGGGATACACTTCTAAAATTAAGTATCGAGTCAAGAAATTTGAATCGGGATTCTATAATTTTAGAAACTGAATTAAATTTCTCAACACATATTCATTAAAGGATTTCAGAGGCAAGGATCTGTATTCTTAGTATCCTTGATCTGAAATTCTCAATCAGAGTTCATTAAAGGATTTCAGAGGCAAGGATCTGTATTCTTAGTATCCTTGATCTGAAATTCTCAATCAGAGTTCATTACAGAATTTTAGAGGCAAAGATCTGTATTCTTAGTATCTTTGATCTGAAATTCTAATCATGATATTATTATCATGAATTCATTTCATTAGGACTTCATAACTTAGAATCTGTGTAACAGTATTCTTTAGTTGAAGTTCACACAAGGAGATCATTATACTCAGTACTGTAAGTATTGGGAACTTAGGTTAATTAACCTAGGACACATCTATTAAGACCTAAGGTCCTGATTTATAGTAAATCAAGAATCTCGGTTTCGACAATCATAATCATATTCATAGTTCAAGAAACAATCATGAATCAATCACAATCAGTCAAGAGTTGGGATCCTAGCTTCAAATCCAGATGGTGGCCAAGCTCTGGCATACTGGAATGGTGGTGGGCTGGCGGCTGGGCGGGCAGTTTGCTTGACCCAGGGTATGCCTTATATATAAGCTATCTTCAGTATGGCAGGGGGAATTCGGCATTCGTATTTGAAGTAAAGATCTGGGAGCAACTGGAATCATTGAACATTAGTCAAACATTTGGGATACAATCATTTGAGATACAACCATTGTGTGGGAATCAATCGAGTAGTGAACATTCTTTAAATGTAAACCTTAAGTGAAACTCTTAAGTGATTACATCTTTAGTATTTACTAACATAGGTTAACAAGAAAAATGTAGAGCACACAGATGATTTAGTTCTACATGTTAACAACTGTTAGTAGGTGCACACATAATTCAATCATAATTCAATCATAGATTCAATCATAGTTCAGTGATCAAAGAACATGGGATTCTTAATCAATGAAAGATACATGGAAATCAATACAATCGTATTGCCAAATGCTAGCAAGGGCATGATCGTGGTATATCGAAGCGGTGGTGGGCTGGCGACTGGGCTGGCAGTTTGCTTGACCCTTTTGTATACCCTATATATAAGCTATATTCGGTATACTGGGAAAGTGTCAGTGTGTAGGTTTGGTGGAGTGAAATCATGAGACATAATAAACAATCACATGAGAAGTATACTAATAAGTTGATTGCTTATACGTGTATCTGCTCATATTACAATTGAATGATAATATTAGTAGTATGGATATATTACTAACTTTATCATGTAAATTCAATTGTATCCTTTCTCATTACTGAACCACTTGTGGCTTCTATTCGTAGAATGCCTCCTCGACGTGACCCTAACGGAGGGGGTTCAACAAATGGCCACGATGATGAGATTAACAAAATTGCCCGTGCCATTGCTGTACATATGAAGGATGTTATTCCGAGTATGGTCACTGATATCACCCAGAACCTTCGGGGAAGTACCAGTGATTCAGCACACAATTCAAATGCCAACAACGTTGGGACTGCTACTTTCACTTTTAAGCAGTTCAATGATGCTAAGCCTCCTAAGTACTCTGGTACTGAGGGAGCTACCAGTCTGCTGCAATGGCTGGAAAGCATTGAGAATATCCTAGACTTCACCGGATGTCCTGAAAATCTGAAGGTCAAGATGGCCTCAAGCGCTTTTCACAAAGGCGCACTCACCTGGTGGAATTCTGAGAAGAACACCAGAGGTCGAGAGGTTGCTTTGGCCTTATCATGGGAGGATTTCAAGAAGTTACTTGTGGAACAGTTCTGTCCACGCCATGAACTGAAGAAGCTTGAGGTAGAAATGTGGAACTTAGTCCAAGACAGTGGCAAGAACGCAAAATATACAACTCGTTTCCATGATTTGTGCATTCTAGTGCCACATTTGGTTACTCCTCTATCCCGCAGGATAGAGAAGTACATTGAAGGATTACCCCTAGTCATCCGGGGAACTGTTATGGGGAGTAGCCCTACTACTCTGGAAGCAGCAATTCATCTTGGTGCCACTCTTACTGAGGAATATGTCAAGGCTGGTGTGCTCACTCGAAAGGGGTATAAGAGAGCACAGGTTGAAGAAGGCAAGAAGCCTGAACAGCACCAACCCAAAAAGAAGAAACAGAAGCAAAAGACGATCAAAAACTATGCAGCTTTGACTGCAGTTACACCAGTGCACGCCACTCCTGTTACTGCTATGCCACAACCAGCTACGGCCAGAAAGCCTTATACTGGTCCATTTCCACTTTGCACCAAATGCCAATACCATCACCTATCCACTACCCCATGCAGAAAATGTCTCAAGTGTGGACGGATGGGACACTTGGCTGCAACATGTAGATCTGCTCATCTATCCGCTGCTACAACTACTACCGCTAACCCTGCTACTATTGGTGGAAGGGTTTGTTATAACTGTGGAGCAGAAGGACACTTCAGGAACCAGTGCCCAAAACTCAACCCAGCCGCTACAACTGCTACTGCTCGTGCCTTTGTTATCGGAACATCCGAAGTACGCGAGGACCCGGCAGTCATCACGGGTACATTTCTCATTAATGATCACTACGTTTCTATCATATTTGACACTGGTGCTGATAAAAGTTTTGTCTCTACTAATACTACTTCACTGTTTAATAGACAACCATCTATGCTTGATGCTCCTTACATTGTAGAAGTAGCGAATGGTAAGACAATATTAGTGAACTCAATAATTCGCGATTGTGAATTGAGATTGAACGATCATCTTTTCCTTATCGATCTCATTCCTCTGACACTCGGAAGCTTCGAAGTTGTAGTAGGAATGGATTGGTTATCTAAAAACCACACCGAGATGGTATGCTCGGAGAAACTTATTCGAGTTCCCTTACCGTCCGGCGAAATGATGCCAGTTTACGGTGAGAAACCCTGCCGCGGATTGAAGATTGTGTCATGTATCAAGGCTAGGAAGTACCTGAAGAAGAAATACTTTTGCGTTCCTGGCTCACGTGGTAGAGAAGAAACCTGAGAAGAAAGCGGTTGGAGACGTTCCGGTCATCAGAGATTATCCGGACGTATTCCCAGAAGACTTGCCTAGATTACCACCTATCAGGCAAGTGGAGTTTAGAATCAATCTCGTCCCTGGAGCAACCCAGTGGCGAAGTCACCGTATCGATTAGCACCGTCTGAGATGCAGGAGCTGTCTAGTCAACTTCAAGAACTTCTAGACAAAGGCTTCATAAGACCGAGTTACTCTCCTTGGGGAGCTCCGGTTCTCTTTGTCAAGAAGAAAGATGGTTCATTTCGTATGTGCATCGATTATCGTGAGCTGAACAAGTTGATAATTAAGAACAGATATCCTCTACCTAGGATTAATGATCTGTTTGATCAATTACAGGGAGCGACTTGCTTTTCTAAAATTTATTTACGATCCGGGTATCATCAGTTACGAGTAAATGATGAGGATATACCAAAGACTGCGTTTAGGACTCGATATGGACACTACGAGTTTGTGGTTATGCCGTTTGGACTGACCAATGCACCGGCAGTGTTCATGGACTTGATGAATCGAGTCTGCGGGCCATACTTAGATCAGTTTGTTATCGTCTTCATTGATGATATACTGATTTATTCAAAGACGGAGCAAGAACATGAGGATCATTTGAAGAAAGTCTTAGAGCTATTAAGAGCTGAACAACTTTATGCTAAATTCTCAAAGTGTGAATTTTGGCTAAAAGAAGTTCACTTCTTAGGGCATGTCATTAACAGGGATGGGATACACGTAGATCCAGCGAAGATTGAGGCAATTAAGAACTGGACTACCCCATCTACTCCAATAGAGATTCGTTCATTTCTGGGTCTGGCAGGCTATTACCGGAGATTCATCGCAAACTTTTCAAAGATCGCCTTGCCACTTACCACTCTGAACCAGAAAAGTCAAGCGTTCATATGGGGACAGAAACAAGAAGATGCATTTCAACTTCTTAAACAGAAGTTATGCAACTCCCCTATCCTTAGTCTTCCAGAATGCAGTGATGATTTTATTGTCTACTGCGATGCTTCAAACCTTGGACTCGGTTGTGTACTTATGCAACGGGACAAGGTGATTGCATATGCGTCAAGACAGCTTAAGGTTCACGAGAAGAATTATACTACTCATGACCTTGAGTTAGGGGCGGTGGTCTTTGCTTTGAAGATATGGAGGCACTACCTTTATAGTACTAAATGTGTCATCTATACAGACCACAAGAGCCTACAACACATTCTCAATCAGAAAGAACTCAACATGAGACAACGGCGTTGGGTTGAGCTTCTAACTGATTATGATTGTGAGATTCGTTACCACCCGGGTAAAGCCAATGTGGTGGCGGATGCTCTTAGTCGTAAGGAACCAGTCAAGCCAATTCGTGTAAGAGCCATGGAGATCAACACACAACCAAACTTGAAAGATCTGATTCGTATTGCACAACAACAAGTAGTGATCAACAATCAGCTGAAGATAGATTTAGACTGCGGAGTTGAGGGTAAACTAGAACCTCGAGCTGATGGGGTTTTATACTTCAACGGTCGTATGTGGATTCCAAAGTCAGAAGAATTGCGCACACTCATCTATGATGAGGCTCATAAGTCGCGATACTCAGTTCATTCAGGAGCCTATAAGATGTATCAAGACTTGAAAACATCTTACTGGTGGCCGGGAATGAAGAAATACATAGCACTGTATGTGGGGAAATGTCTAACATGTTCCAAAGTCAAAGCAGAACATCAAAAGCCTTCGGGACTTCTACAGCAACCTGAAATTCCTCAATGGAAATGGGAGCAAATTTCTATGGATTTCGTAACTAAGTTGCCGAGAACTCCGCGAGGTTACGATTCGATTTGGGTGATAGTTGATCGACTCACCAAATCCGCTCACTTTCTCCCAATCCGAGAGGATTACAAAATGGAGAAGTTAGCTACCTTGTACATCAACGAAATCATCGCTCATCATGGTACTCCAACATCAATCATTTCTGATCAAGATGGTCGTTTCACTTCTCGTTTTTGGCAAACATTGCAAAAGGCTTTGGGAACCCGTGTTAATCTTAGCACGGCGTATCATCCCCAAACCGATGGCCAAAGCGAAAGGACTATCCAAACACTCGAGGACATGCTTCGTTCTTGTGTGATTGACTTCGGTGGGAGTTGGGATACTCATCTTCCACTCATTGAGTTTTCGTACAATAACAGCTACCATACAAGCATTCAATGTGCACCATTCGAAGCTTTATATGGTAGGAAGTGCCGATCACCGGTCTGCTGGACCGAGGTTGGTGACTCACAGGTCGTAGGACCTGAACTCATTCAAGAAACCACAGACAAGATCAAAATCATTCAATCAAGGTTTAAGGCCGCACGAGATCGGCAAAAGAGTTATGCCGATCGACGTCGGAAACCGCTTGAGTTTCAAGTTGGTGACCGAGTCTTACTCAAGGTTTCTCCCTGGAAAGGTGTTGTCCGATTCGGGAAGAAAGGGAAACTTGCACCAAGGTACGTTGGACCTTTTGAGATCCTGGAACGGATTGGTCCCGTAGCCTACAAACTCAAACTTCCGGTGGAGCTAAGCAATGTTCACGATACATTTCATGTATTGAATCTTTAGAAATGCTTGGCAGATCATGATGTTCAGATTCCACTGGAAGACATTCAGATTCAAAACAACATGCAATTCATAGAACGTCCGGTTGAAATCATGGATCATGGAGTCAAGAAACTTAAACGTAGCCGTATGCCGATCATAAAGGTACAATGGGAGGGCAAACGTGGTGCTGAGTTCACCTGGGAACGTGAAGACCAGATGAAGCTTAAGTACCCTGATCTTTTTACAGTACCTTCGGCTAGTTAATTTCGGGACGAAATTCCCTTAACTAGGAGAGACTGTAACATCTGTACATTTAGTCATGGTAGTCGTAAACAGTGTTAGAACAATGTGTATTCATGTCCAATCAGTCAATGTGATTAATATGTTCATGATTGTGTTCGTGTGTGATAGGATCTTAATTAATAGGAACAAGTATGTATTATTTATTTATAGTCGATTTCGTTAGGCAAGAACAGTATCGTATTATATAAAAACAGTGTGGGACGGCGTTAGATAAGCCAGGTAGCTGGACTCTGGGGTATGCCCTATACATATACTGCGTTCGGTGTAATGGGATAGTGTTAGTGCGTAGTGTTCAGACGAATAGTATGACAAGCGAATTAACTAAACAAAATCGTAATACGTAAGCGAGACTGAGTATAGTTATGGGTGACGATCCATAATGATACGAATGTTGAACTTATAATTACGAATAAACTTCAATAAATATTTAATACGATCGAAAAACGTACGCGATTGCGGGTATACATGTAATTGCAGTTGTTTAACGATCTGTCAACGCACGAAGAGTAAAAACAAGTGAAATAATATATTTTACATTTTTACAATTTTGAAACTCATCAAAAACAATTCAAAATATTATTTTCTTAATCGAGGTGACACGTACGTAAAAAAATACGCGAAAACCGACACCGGACGAGACCGAACACGCGGGGAACCATTCGGGGCATAAAAGCCCTTAATTTCCTTCAACCCCCTCATTTAATTCAGCCGCCACTCTCTCAATCTCTAGATTTTCGTCTCCCACCTCTCACTAGAAAATCCAAGCTTCAAACGCACGTAACTCGCTCGATTCTCAACGGATTTGCGTGATTCTTGAACCTACGCAAAGCTCTCGACATCCTCTACACAGAAGTACAACGAATCTGAGGTTTTCACCGGCCAAATCAGAGGTATGGAGCTTGAAAGATTCACGAAAATAGGGTTTTTGTGTGTGGGTTGTTAAACCGAAAGCTTTAGCCGGTTCTAGACCATCACCATGATCTTAAACCTTCGGGAATCACTAGTTAAATGATGCTTGAGTTTAGAACAGGTCGACACAATGGAAATGATGATGCTGGTGCAACAGGTTCGGTAGAAGGCATGGGAGCCGAACCCTTTGGCCACGAACCTTTTTGATTCGGGCGACCCATTGGGATAGGAAGGAACCTGCATGGTTCGCTGAACCCTAGCCGAACCCTAAGGGGTTTCACGAGCCTGTGCCGAACCACCATGCATGCCACGAACCTTTCTGAGCCACCAACGAACCTCTGTGCAGGCTGCGAACCCTACTCACCCTCGACGAACCTAGTATCCCCGGGTACCGAACCTTTTTAGCAAGCAACGAACCTCGTGGATGTTACACAGGCGAACCATTTGTTCGAACCCATGACCATGGACGAACCTATGTGCCCGAACCTTTGACCATTGAATCTAGTCCTTGCGAACTTTGCATGCAAACCCATAGAACCGAACCTTGGTGAGAAGACTTGGCCGAACCTTCTAATAGGTTCCCTGGAATTGGAGAGGCTAACACCCCATTCGGCCCACATGATTCGATCAAGCCCATTAGGACTCTCGGCCCAACAATCCAACTAATTGGCCCACACATCCTAAACCTAGCCCAAGTTTAAGTTGAATTGGCCCATAGGATTTCAACTTGGCCCATACTCATGTCCAAGGCCCAATAACATATACTTAAGCCCAATAGGAATAGATTGGCCATGGGATTTTATCTCGGCCCAATCTTGGCCTATTAATCAAATAATTATGAAACGATCTTGTTTGGTTTAGGTTTAATTTAACGTAATATTGAGATTAAGTCATAATCATAAAGGCTTAAACAATTGGAACATCTCTTTAAAATACATGTTAAACAAGAGTTATCATAATCATAAACGCATGTTACTTTGATTTATGCAAGTTGTGCATAAAATAACATGACACATCTTTTCATGAATCAATTAGCAATCAAATGACTCAAATCATGATATTCAAATTCGCACAACATTCCTAAACATTAGAACATGTTATTCAAGAGTTAATCAAGTTCAATATAACACAAGTCAATAAATAAATCAAAGTCTATACAATCATAAATCTTATATCTTATGTATGATTACAATGATATAGGAACCAATTAGAAGTCTTGTTTGCTACTTGCTATTTGTTATAGTTCAGAGTAACTGCAGACAGGTGAGAACATTAGCCCCTCTTTTACTGTTTTACAACTTTTTTGGGGTGGAACACGTGATCAATTACTCTCATTGCAGTCATACTTAATTTTACAGAATGTATGCTACTTTACAAACATTACAGGTTCATTATACAAATTCGACGGATTCATCAACTGTCTTAAAGGATTTTATAAACTGTTAAACATATTTTACTAAAAGGTTTTATAAAAGGTTCTCTAAACTATTTTATATCTGTTGGACACACATAGTTTTATAAATGTTAAGCTCTTTTAAAGAATAAGTTTTATAAACTCTTTTACTAGGAATTGTGCTTTTACAAGTTAATATTTTATAAGCCTTGTTATTACACAAGGACACTATTCTCGGTATTCAATCAAGGGTTTCAAATACAAGGTTTTCAATCAATGGTTTTCATAGTGATATTCAATCAAGGGATTTCAATTCATGGTATTCAAGCAAGGTTTTCAAATCATGGTATTCAAACAAGGCATTTAATTAAAGGTTTATCCAAGTATTTCAAAAACATGGTGTTCATCGTTGTGAACAAACTTATACATACATCAAGTTACATATTCATTAGCGTTAGTACTGGGTGATCACAACAAGGGAAAGCGGACACGTAATCTCTTAGCGTTAGTACTGGGTGATCACAACAAGGGAAAGCGGACACGTATTCTTTTAGCGTTAGTACTGGGTGATCACAACAAGGGAAAGCGGACACGTAATCTTTTAGCGTTAGTACTGTGTGATCACAACAAGGGAAAGCGGACACAATTGGGCTGACCAAGTTCTGGAATTACCTTTTAAATTTGTTTTATAAGCTAACTGCAGGGTTGGTTACGAATGGTTATTTCAATGTTGCTGACAAATTTTCTAACTCCAAACGTAGTTTGGGACTTGATTATATGTTGGTTTTCTAGCAAACAGTCTGATGACTGTTTGGACACGTTTTACAAACTTGATGATAGTTTGGGTTGCAACCATCCATGTATTTTCAATCATTGTTTATTCATATGCCTTACAATGCAAATTCATACTTACAAATGTTAAACCTATTGTTCTCACCAACTACTTTTGTAGTTGACAGTTACTTTTCACGTGTTTCAGGTAATCAGGTTTAGTACACCTTCAAGGACAACAAAGGAGACCATTGTAAGATAGGACAAGATGAAGAAACAAGCTAGGATGGATTTAGAAACACACTTAATCCTAATTGTTTAATTGTCTTGTTTAAGTCTTATTTTGTAAACACTATTTTTGGGTCTTTAGTTGTCATTCTTTTGGAAACATAGATAGATTGTCTGTAACTAAACAATGGTCTAATATCTATGAAATTTAGTAATGCATTGTGGTTGTTCTTATTCAATACTTGTGCATGATTCAACCATTGATCGTCACCGCGCCGTGGATTCCGCACGCGGCGCATGGGGTGTGACATCACCTGAATCCTTAGAATCAGTGTTCTTGTAGTATACGCGCTCACGTATATGAAATCAAAAGCAACTCAATCAACCTGTAATTGTTGTGTTTTCGTGTTCAAAAGTATACGCGTTTCATTTCAATTAAGTGTCCATAAGTGTTTACTTTTAAATCATTAAGTGTTTCGTTAGTCTAGTTTATTTAATCTAAGTTAAAATGATTTACTCAATATTTTATAACCGTCATCTTTAGAATGTACTTTAGACTTGATAGTTTAAATCATTCCATGATGATAACTATTTGTGATATCTTATATGTGTTCCCATAGTTATGTATAGTTAAGGGTAATAACCTAATCATGCGCATATCTATTCATACATGCATGATTTATTTGAATTAATCACCATGGTCTAAGTTAGTCAAAATTTAATTTAACTTAGGAGACCATACTTAGATTACTCATATAAAATATTCATTGTGTACAATCTCATAAATTTACATCTTAAGTTTCATTAAGAAAAGGTGGTAACTAAATCCATTCGTGCATGCATGGGAAAGTCTCATGCTAGTTTATTTATCTCTAATTACGTCTGTTAGTGTAGTCTCCCACTTAGTTCGATAGAAGTTTAGGTTAGACTGCATTTAGCCCACCCTTATCCATAGGTTCACTGATCAAGGTCGACGGCCCAAGGGCCCATACTTCATAAGGTTCGGCCAAGTATAGGTTTTGAAATCCAAAGGTTTGGCTAGTTTAGAAGAGAGGTTCGGCTATAGTTCAGCCATGCAGGTTCGTGGGGAAAAAGTTGGCAAGGGTTCGGCACATAGGAAGGCTTCGGTCCACAAGGTTTGCTCATCCCAGGTTCCAGGTTCGGCTGTCTAGGTCCCATGGCCTAGGTTCGCAGCTCAAATCCAAGGTTCGCGGCTCCCATGTAGGTTCGCAACTTAGATGCTTGATCATACTAGGGTTCGTGTGGTCCTGGGTTCGGCCAAAGCAGTGAGGTTTGCTGCCTCTAGTAGGTTCGGCCATGGAGGTTTGTAGCTGGTAGGTTTTCGAGTTTGGTGGCCATACTAGGTTCGGCCAACCCTGAGGAGGTTCGGCTACCTATAACTTCGAACTAGGCAGCCCCCCTCCAACCGTACCATCATCTCCATTGTCAAGCATCTCCTGCTGTAACTCTTACACCCGCTTATCCTAGACTAACATGATCTATTTAGTGTTGTTAAGGTGTAAAGAAATCGTTTAAACCTCGAGTGTGTGAACCGGTTACTTTGTTAATAAAAACCGAAAATAAACATCCAAATTTACCTCAAAATGTAGATCAAAAGCTAGATTTCTTTGTGGGTTTATGTTCTCCTTGATTGTGCGGTCATGTAGGGCCAAGAATCACTTGAATCGGGTAAGAAATGATGACGTTCTCTTAGTGAGAAGTTAGAGAGAGAGAGTAGTGTCGAAAATGAGAGTGTAGAGAGAGAGAAAGTTCTTGCAAGAATGAGGAAGAAGAAAGAAGGTTGGGTTTTTATACCCCGGCTCTTCCCGTGTGCTCGATCTCGTTTATTTCACGTTAAGAATTATTACATGCTCGGTTTTTGCTCATAAATATGTTTAAAAACATAAAACATTTATATTCTTAAGTTTTGTGTTAATAAAATGATTTTAAATAAGTTATTTTGTAAAAACGATTCCATTTTAAATTATTTATTTAATAAAACCATTTATTCGAATCCGTCTTAGGTTGTGATTCCTATTAAACGTTTTTTTTAATTTCCATTTCCTAATTTAATATTGTTAGATATTATTTCGGTTATCTCGTCGAAACGCGCTACTCACGTACGTATTCGTAAAGATCGTCACCTTTTCGAATCCAACGCTCGTATCGTATTTCGATTCGATTTACGATTTATGAAATATCGTTTCAGAATATTATTCCTAATAATTATATTCGTGTGAATCGTCACCCACACGAATACATTATTAGGTTAATGTTTCTGAATTAATATTCGCGTTTAAATTATGTTCGTAACCTCACCATCTTTTGACTATTCCTGTTAACGCTTCCATTATTTTATTATCTTGAATATTATAATTTCCCAATCCAGTCCCACTAAACAATATCACTGACTCATCCATATCGTCCTGCAATACGTACAGTATGTGTACTTTCACCTTTTACTATGTGCAAATACAATATGGATAACAGTTGTGTGACAGCAAGATTAAGAAAACAAGTAACACTTATATGTGTTTAAGTGAAAATTTAAATACAGTAATACAACAATTCATGTGAAACAACTAGGTGAGAACAAGTAACGAAAACATATTGGTTGCGATTTGATATTCAAAAACAACAAAAATCAGATGGCAGATAATTAACAAGGTAAAACGAGTATGATTATGTGCAAATAGATGAGTTTAGTTGAGTCCATCAGTGAATAAATCCTATTGAAAACCAAAGTTCGGAATCGTTTCAGAATAATGAATCGACAGTGTGTTTGTGTGAGTGACGATTCACACAATCATATCTGTGGGTTTAACGTTCTGAATGGTAACTGAAAAGTAGAAAACAAAAATCAGAAAGTAAAGACATCGTGGTGTCCGTTCGGTTGAAGATTCAAACGAATACGCGCAAAGGTAATACGATCTGAAGAAACATAATTAATAAACGATTTCGAAATAATTAAATAAGAAAAATAAACAGAAAATATTTATTTGGAATTACAACCTTAAAAAGGTTTTAGAAAACTACTTGTTTTATATTTCGCAATCTCGCGTATTACGTTCTGAAAACGTAACCAAATAAAGAACCGAGCATCAGAAACGAACCCGAACACCCAAGGGGTATATAAACCCTAAAACATTAAATTCCTTCATTTATTACATCAACAACCTATCTCTCTCTCCTAATTTCCGGAACTCACTTTCTCTCACTAGAAATCAACACAAAAACTGCAAGATCTCTCTTGATTCTTAACCAAATCTCTCAAATTTGGTATCAAAACGAAGCTCTCGATGTTTCCCACACAAAAGTACGAAGGATCGGGTCTGAAATCATCCAAAACGAAGGTGAGTTGAGCTTGAACAGTCGGTTATTCAGGGTTTTCTCGACAACCCAGCTATTTCAGATTGTGAATCGAATTTCTCCATTAAAACGCATAGGATATGCATGGGAATGGATTAAAATCACTTGGATAACATCAAAACAAAGACCTAAGGGGTTTTCCAGGTAGTATCGACAGATGAAGCCATCAATATCGATGGAAGAACAAAGGTGAATTGTTAGTATCGACTAAATGGGAGCTGACCTGTGTTCATCGATCTTGATAGAATCGACAGGGACTAGAAACTATAGGACTTGGGTCGATACTGGTAGTATCGACTCTTCCAAGGGAAATGGTGGGAAGTCCTGTCGATATTAGCCACCTGGGAAGTCAAGTGTTGATATTGATCACGCTGTCGATACTAGCAGTATCGGCAGCCCTTGTCCTTAACCAAATTAGGTGTTAGCCGATATTAGCTCAAATCTGGGCCGATACTACAACCTCTTGTTATCCAAGTATCACAAGCTCAAAATTTACCAAGATGGTGTAACATTGGAATCACATTATCGATGGGAACATGGTGAGGTCTATGGGAGCCAATTGGGTTAACTGGTTTTGTGTATACCCATCGATAATACCATAATTTCCATCGATACTAACTTAAGAATATTAAAAAGCTTATCTAAACTATAAACTAATGGTTTTATTCATTATGGAGATAATCTAGAACAACAAAATGGGAAATAATAAATAATGTTGTTGTATAAATATCATCAGGATCTTTACTCAAGAGTTAACAAAATTCACTAGCGAAGTTATCATTATCTTTTCTAAAATCATTTTAAATTACACAAGATGGTAACTAATTAGCATGTCACTTATGCTAATACAATTAAATGATGAATATAATTTTGAGATAACATAATAGTCTAAACTTGACCTAAACTACTAAGTTTTACACTTAGAAATATCATGGTTTCAAAACTTACAAAGTAACAAGGTTATGCCGAAGTCTAGAACACATAAATAAGAGTGTTGTAGTATACTAATATTTAACCTAAGATTGGTTAAGTGTTAGTACATGGAACTACAAGGGAACTAGAACTAAACAGACAACAATATTTATAAGTGTTAACCAACTTTAGGGTTAACACACACACACATCAATAACTTATACTTATAAGTTACAAACAATTTGGAATCAACTACAGGGTCGTGTATACAACCTCAATACAACAAGTGAGAGCGTGCATTTTGTGATTACTTAGTCAACCACTACAACAACCAGGTGAGTTCATATGTCCCTTTTCTAATCTTTTAATTTTTAATGCGGGGCTGAGAAACACGCTAAACTCTTTTAATTACTTGAAAGGTTTTAGTACATTATTTCAATTATCATGTGATCTATATAATATAGATTTTATCTTTATTATCATATATCAATTTTATGTATGCTTGTGTGTATATGACATGTTTGAGATATCCAGGATGAATCATGATAACATAACTTGATGACTTCATCAACACAATAGAATAATATAAGTTATAAGATTAAATCGTATAACACTTTGTTATTATTACCAAGATGAACAGGAGAGAACACGGAGAAAAATACAAGTCTCATCACGAATGATAATCATAATACTATAATTTCATGATGATGATACCATTCACCACATTTGTTAACGTCGTATCATGAGACTAGTTCTTATAACACATTGTTAAAACTATAAGAACACATAACACTGAGAACTGCTAACATTGAGACAATAACATTTGGGAACACAATCAATAATTACTATAAAGACTGTTTGTATTATATCACAACAAACATGTGTTCATGAGTTCATGTCCAGTCGTAAGTCCCTACAAGTAAATCGTTTACCATTTAATTTAGTGCGACTAAACCGACGATAGCGTAGTGGTAACTTAGGTTTGACAAACCGCCGACGAGTGAGGTCGGTACGTTAATCATATTTCGTTATCATTGGCCGGTATCGTATGACCGGTACAGGGATGCATCAGTCAGGTTTGGCAAACGACACATGGTGATATTAATCTACAGAAACTAATTGTAATTAACTCCTTTGATTCTATTAATTGGTAGACTAAGGAATTGAATTTCTCTCAAGTCATATTACTAGTAATAGTCTCATTGAAGGCACCGATTTTATGAGAACACAAATGGGATAGAAGTAAATTGGAGGCATTGTGTCTGATTACGTGAGGACTGTTAGGACATTTTTGTAATAGTTTGCTTTTCAAAATGTAAGTTATTAGAGGTTTGGCTGAGGTTCGTCTGGCCCAGAACCTTAGCAGGTTCGGCGAACCTAGTAGTGTGTATTGTATAGGTTTGGCTAGGTTCGTCTAAGCTTTATGTATATATTGTTGGTTTGTCTAGAGATTTGTCATTTTTAAACAGATCTGATAGAGGGAGTTTCTCTGTGTGAGATTATTAGAACTGTGTGTTCTTGTTCATTTCATTGTAATCAGTTTATTACATTCAATGAAATGATGCTTATATAAATGATTGTTTGTCTTTGATTCATATAGATCAAATCTAGATTCTGCATAGATTTGATTGTTAATAGGATTCCGTTTATCGATCGAGAGCAATTCTACTGTGGTATCAGAGACAAGGAGGGGTTCTATACAAGTATTTTGAAGATCTACAATCATTTTGCAGATAAAGAGATCAAGATATGGATTAAAATTCGATTTTCTTTATGTTTGATTGCTGTGTTGAGAGTGCTATCATCATCTACTGCTTTGGAACATCAAAATTCAGAGATTTGTGGCTGAAATTTGTGATTTTTGATGGATTTTTCTTGAAATTTTGAAGGTTTTTCCTCCAAAATTTTCGAATTCTGAACACAGGTTCGGGAGCCGAACCTTGGTATAGCTCAGGTGTTGTCTGAAGCATAGGTTCTCTGTTAAAAGTGATTTTTGTTGAGGTTCGTGTAGAAATTTTGAAGAGGTTCTTTTCAAGGTTTGTCTACTGCAGAGGTTCGTTTGATTAGGGCTCGTTTGACTGAGGTTCGTTGGTCAAATTTCTATTGAAGAGGTTCGCTGGTCAAGGTTTGTCTCAAGGTTCGTTGGACAAGGTTCGTAAGATCAAGGTTTGTCTCAGGTTCGTGAGTTAAGGTTCGTGAAGATCAAGGTGAGAAGGTTCGCTTGTTACTTAGGTTTGTGAGGTTAATTTTTCAAAGGATGTTCGCTGATAAAGATTACGAATCATGGCTGATATGTTTGCTGCTGTAGCTAGTCAAAATTCTAAGATACATAGTATTTTGATTAGTGAAACTGAGTCAAGTAGTACAAATAAAGTTCCTAAACTACTTGATTTGACAGATTATGAGAACTGGAAAGGTCGCTTTGAGACACATCTCAATGGAACTGACACAAATCTTTGGGAAAGAATCTTGTCACCCTATGAAAGACCTAAGGTGGTAGGGACAGATTTGGATCAAACTCTTGAGAGATTGGATGTTGATCAAAGAAAGAAATACGATTTTGAGAAGACTGAACTTGTGATTTCCTAGCTTGTGAATTAGGAGGAGGAGGTGGTGATTGTTGTTGATCATCATCATTATCTAATTGTTCATTATCTGAATCTGAATTTTCATGCCTCCAAGCATCATCCAACGGAGCAACGTAGTTAGCTCTAGCACAATGCTCTACTACATCCTTAATCAGAATATCATCATTGCTCTTCTGATAAATATTGACTTAACCAAGACTGGAGTCAGTCATATGATTCAGCTTAAGAAGATCAGAAGCAACTCTCGGCAAGTTATGTTCAGGAAATCTTTCATCTATCAGCATCTGAATAAACCTTAGATACATATAAAATCTATCCTTGGCTTTGGTTATGTTGTCTGACATGTATCTGAAAATCATTGCAGAAAAGTCGAAAAGTTTGTTCAAAATCAATGCAACCATTACAGAACGCATCAGATCTCTTAGTTCATCAAATGTACCCTTCCTCATGCTAAGGCAGTGCAGAAGTACATGAGCTAACAGCTCGTACTGCAGAGGTAGCTTGCCTTCCTTGATAGAGTATTCACTGTAGATTCCAAAATATCTGATCCTCAAGAAGCACCCCTTAATACACTTCTCAGGAATAAGAGTCATTCCTGCAGGTTCACCTCCGAACTGTAGAACCCTCCTGATGTCAGCTTCAGTAACTCTAATGGCTTGTCCAAGCACATTAGCCTCGATAACATAATCTTCATCAACTGTGATCAGTCTAGCAGAATCCCAGAAACTCTGAATGTGTGATCTGTATATCTAACAGGAGTTGGAGATTGCATGATAAATCCTTGACCTTCTTAAGAACTCGATCATCGGGCGAAATTCTTTGTCGTTCTTAGTTGTCGGATCCAGATAAGCACAGAGGTTGTGTTTGTCTCCAAATGTGAGAGTTGCCATTTCTACAATCAAAACAAACAAAAATTAAAACATAAAAATAAAAAATAATAATAAAAAATCAAAAGCTTAAAAATAAAAAAATTTCTAAGTATAGAAACCAACGAACCCTTCCCTGTGCCGAACCTAGACTTAGACGAACCTGTTTATAAGACAAACCAGCGTAAACCAACGAACCTATCAATGAACGAACCTTGAACATATCACGAACATTATATTCAAACGAACTCTTGACCATACAAGGTTCGATTCAATGGTATAAAGAGGTTCGACCCGAACCTATAAAGTTCAAACGAACCTTATCCATTCAGCGAACCTGTGTTCATTACATGAACCTAATCCATTTTCAAATCAGATTTTCAAATTTAGGAATTAGACCAAAAAATCTATATCCAAAGGTTCGCCATGAACAGATGAACAATATTAATGAAAACAATTTTCCCAAAATTTAGATTTAAACAGGTTTTATACCAAAAGAACAGGTTCGACTAAACTAGATTTAAAACCAAAATATCTCCTAATCTAGCCGGTCAAACTCCAATCTCTTTACCTATTTAGAGTCACAAAACAAATCCAAAGCTAATGGTATATGGCAAAAAGTTTCAGAGATCCAGAATCGAAAAAATCAAAATCCAAGTTTGCAGGTTCGGGAATAGGTTTTGATGAAAGTGACGAAGCTCACACACACGAACCTCTATTTATACGAACCTGTGAACAAACCTTATTGACGAACCTTTAACCAACCTGTTGACCGTACCTATCAACAAACCTGTTGAACGAACCTTTGACCAACCTGTTGACCGAACCTGTTGAATGAACCTGCTCACAAACCTTCCAAACGAACCTGTTCAAAAACCTATTGAACGAACCTACTCACAAACCTTCCAAACGAACCTCCAAGCAAACCTTTTGAAATTCAATTTTATTTAAAATTCAAACAAAACAATGTTTTAATGTTTCAATGTCAAAACAAATAATCAAAAATTATTGATTTAACATTAGATAAAGACCAAAAATCTTTTTGTATTTTTCAAATTTTTAGAATAAACACACTACAAATATTATGAACTAACTATGAAATATAAAACTAACTAAAACAATTATATTTTTTTTAGAAAAATCCAGACATGAGATCATATTGTATTACAATTATCAACACACCTGATTGAATTAATGAATATATTTATCAGCAAATTACAATTCAAAGATGATTGTCAGTATATAAAACCTCTTTAAATTTAATTACTTAGTTAAGATATCAATTAAAACAAAACCATCAAATACTTTATGTTCTCCATTTACTTGAACACATTCCCGTTTTATGAATAATTAACCAAACAATAATGTCCTTGAAACAAATTACTTCAATTTTAACTAGCTTGATCATGCAAACCAAAACATAATATCTTTTGAAAAACAACAAAATGTAAAACAAATTGAATTTGTTCAAAATCTAGGAATCAAGGTTGATACTTTCGTATACTCAGATGATCCAGAAAATGAACGGAACAATAATTTAAGATTAAGCATTTAACAATCAGATCGATATTCACATATCTGCAGAGATTGTCCAAATCTTAATCAAACCCAGAAAATAAATTTGAATTGTTTAAAACTTCAACAATCAGGTCGATACGTAAGTATTCGCAGAGAATGTTTCAGCTTTAAACTAAAACAAAAGAAAAACCAAATTTAGAATTTCTTTTTAAAATAAGCACATGATGAAAACTAGTAACTTCAATTTTGTTCAAGAAACATTTTTTAAGATTAATTACCACTCATTCAGGACAAAGCTAAGCACTGTATTCTAAGCATCTGTTTATCACAAAGCATAATCAAAATTTTTTCAAATGTTATCTCAACTAAGTTATAAACCTACCAACATATCATACTAAGTAATTGTAAATGCTCTTTATGTTTAAGTTCTTGTATGATACAGATGTACTTCCAATTGCTACAATGTATTATCATTTCTCATTTGGTCGAATCAATTTCTCAAAATTTTAATTTTTAATGTTTTTGTGTTTTTGATTTTTCAAATGTTTTTGGGTTTTTCAAAATTTTTCTCCCCCTAAAAACTAAAACACAAAACAAACAAAAAAAACAATTAAAATATCTTATGTTAATTCAATAAAAATTGATTATGAAGGAATTTGATTTGGATTAACCTCACCCATGACCCGAATGCCATTTAATTTGAGTAAATACTCAAAACGATTTTTATCAAAAGCCTTGGTGAGATGATCTGCTCGTTGCTCATTTGTATGTATCTTCACCACATCAATAATTTTCTTTTCATAGCATTCACGTATGAAATGAAACCTAATGTCAATGTGTTTAGAACATGAATGATACACTGGATTCTTTGTGATAGCAATAGCAGCCTCATTATCAACATGAATTGGATGAGTCAAATAATTCAGACCATAGTCTCTCATCTGTTGCTGTATCCACAATACTTGTGAACAACAACTAGCAGCAGCTACATACTCAGCTTCACAAGTTGAAGTAGCCACAGATGTTTGCTTTTTACACTGCCAAGAAACTAATCGTTCCCCCAAAAATTGTGCACCTCCAGTTGTAGATTTCGCATCTGTCTTACATATTCCATAATCGGAGTCACTGTAGGCATTGAAGGAAAAGTTATCATCCTTATGATACCACAAACTGGTGTCTGGTGTACCCTTCAGATAACAAAGTATTCTCTTGACTGCAATCGTATGTGACACTTTAGGTTTTGATTGATATCTTGCACAGATACTTGTAGCAAATACAATATCTGGTCTTGAGGCAGTCAGATACATCAAACTTCCAATAATTCCACGATAAAGAGTAGGATCAATTATCTCCCCTTAATATCAGGCTCAATCCCGTGATTAGGCTGAATAGACGTGGAAATTGGTTTTGAATCAAGCATGATAAACCGTTTTAACTCATCTTGAATATACTTTGTCTGATGAATGAAAATACCATCATCAATTTGATCAATCTGTAAATCCAGAAAAAAAATTGATATCTGACATTGCACTCATTTCAAATTTCTCAATCACCACCTCTTTGAACTCCAAACACATTTGTTCATCGGTAGATCCAAAAATAATATCATCTACATAGATCTGAACAAGAAGAATGTCCCTGCCCTTTTCCCGAAAGAACAAAGTTTTGTCAATCTGACCCCTATTAAACCCGTGTTCAATAAGGTGAGTCGATAATGTCTAATACCAGGCACTGATGAAGAACATACAGTGCTTTGTCCAAGAGGTAAACCTGATCCCTATGGATAGGATCCTCAAAGCCCGGTGGCTAACAAACATACACTGTTTCCTTCAAAGAACCATACAGAAATGCAGATTTGACATCCAACTGAAAAACTTTGAATTTCTTGTGAGCAGCAAAAGCAAGAAAAAGTCTAATTGCTTCCAGCCGTGCCACAGGTGTAAAAAATTCATCATAATCAATTCCATCAACTTGTCTAAAACCTTGAACCACTAAACGAGCTTTGTTCCTAACAATTACACCTCGATCATCTCGTTTGCATCGTAACACCCATCCAGTACCAATCTTTTTCTCTCCTTTTGGCAAATCTACCAAATGCCAAACTCCCAACTTTTGAAACTGATTCAGTTCTTCTTGCATCGCCTCCACCCAGGCAGGCTCACGTAATGCTTCAGTCACAATCTTTGGCTCTATTTGTGAAATAAACGTTGAATGCATCCAGAGCTCTTGACTGCCATGAGTTTTTCATAACTCCACATAAAAACTTTCCTCATTCGTGACTTGATTTCGTGTCTGTACTCCTGCAATTGGATCTCCTATAATCTGAGCAATCGGATGATTCACATGAACACGTGTGACAGGCACTTGCGGGACACCCACATTATGATCCAGATTTGTAATATTGTGATCAGCGTCTTGATCGTGAGAAATTGCATCTTCAAAAACATCATTATCATCATCAGATGACCAATCATCATTAATGACTTCTGAAATGCCTTCCTCATGTGGTGTAGTAATACCATTTTCATAATGATGAGAAATACCTTGTTCTTTAGAATTCTGCAAATCATACAACATTTGTAAAGTTATTTCATCATCAGAAACACTTGGAGACATATTAAAAGACTCAAACAATTTGTTATAATAAAAAAACCAATCTGGTCCCTTTACGTCTGGTATAGGCGTATGTCTTTGAACATCCACATGATACCATAATTCCATAACACCCGTACGTTTTTTAAACACACGTTTGTTAGGAAGACTATAGCCAAGAAAGAAACCCTCTTCAACTTTAGAATTGAATTTTGAATCTTTCTTTAGCATGGTACAAGGAGCCTCAAAAGGTTCCAAGTGTTCCAAATTTGGCTTTTGATTCTGAAGCAATTCATAACAAGTTTTATTATGTCTTTTAACAATCAAAACTCTGTTAAGGGTAAAACAATTGTAGCCACAGCTTCACTCCAAAAAGTAATGGGAAGTTTAGAATCAGCTAGCATTGTTCTCGCAAACTCAATCAAAGTCTTGTTCTTTCTTTCAGCTACACCATTATCTGGTTCCATGAACTGCTGCTGAATGCCTTTGGAATTACAAAATTCCTCCATTTGATGATTCTTAAACTCAATCCCATTATCTGATCTTACATGTCTCACTCTCAACTTATACAAAGTCTGCAACCTATTGATCAACAACACAAAATTTTCATAAGTTTCTGATTTATATTTTAAAAACATGACCCATGAAAATCTTGAAAAATCATCAGTCACCACAAAACAATAAGATTCACCACCTATACTTTTCACATTGATTGGTCCAAACAAGTCCATGTGAAGAAGTTCAAGTGGCATATCAATAGAAAAGATTTTCTTAGTTTTGTGAGACTTCCTTTTCTGTTTACCCTTTCTACATGACACACACACATCCGGAAGTTTAAAATGTTTAACCGGTACACCCTCAACTAAATGATTGTGCACAAGATGATTCATCTTCCGAATATGAATATGCCCCATTCTTCTATGCCAAGAACGTGTATCTTGCTCAGTAGCCTTGGACACTAAACATGTTTCCACTTTATTCACTGTCCCCGCCTTCACCATATCAAGCACATATAAATCCTTGCTTCGGTCAGCTGTCATCAGAATCCACTCCTCAGAAATCTGAAATCCATGCTTGAGTACATAACACCTGTCTTTGTCGAACATCACTTTATAACCTTTATCACAAATCCATGAAACACTCCACAAATTGTTAGTTAATTCCTTGGAGAAATTAACATTATCAAGTGAAACCTTTCCATTCGTCAAACTACCAAATCCTGTAATTTGACCTCCTTTATCTCCAGCAAAGTTCACATAACTACCTTTCACCAACTTGAAATCTCTAAACAAATTCAACTCTCCAGTTATATGCCGGGAACATCCACTATCAACAATCCAACGATTATTGATATGGCCCATGGATGTAACTTGAAATCTCATCAACAAACTCAAGAACCAGTTCAAGGGCCAAATGTAACTCCTACTACTTTGGTTCCTCTTCAAGTGATTTATCCAGATCAACAAGAAACTCAAAGACAAGAAGATGCTACTACTGCTTCTCAAAATGTTGATGCTGAAAATGTTGGAGTTGATTCTGAATATGAAGAATCTACAGAGTCAGAGATGGAGACAGTACAGGTGGGAAACAGAATGGTAAGGAGGTTCAAGAAAAGGCCAGCACAACAACAAAGTGGAGAAGCAAGAGAAGAGGCAACTGATCCTAACTTTACTGTTGATGAGCCTGAGTCTTCAAGGCCAAAGCAGAATCCACTCCTCAGAAATCTGAAATCCATGCTTGAGTACATAACACCTGTCTTTGTCGAACATCACTTTATAACCTTTATCACAAATCCATGAAACACTCAACAAATTGTTAGTTAATTCCTTGGAGAAATTAACATTATCAAGTGAAACCTTTCCATTCGTCAAACTACCAAATCCTGTAATTTGACCTCCTTTATCTCCAGCAAAGTTCACATAACTACCTTTCACCAACTTGAAATCTCTAAACAAATTCAACTCTCCAGTTATATGCCGGGAACATCCACTATCAACAATCCAACGATTATTGATATGGCCCATGGATGTAACTTGAAATCTCATCAACAAACTCAAGAACCAGTTCAAGGGCCAAATGTAACTCCTACTACTTTGGTTCCTCTTCAAGTGATTTATCCAGATCAACAAGAAACTCAAAGACAAGAAGATGCTACTACTGCTTCTCAAAATGTTGATGCTGAAAATGTTGGAGTTGATTCTGAAGATGAAGAATCTACAGAGTCAGAGATGGAGACAGTACAGGTGGGAAACAGAATGGTAAGGAGGTTCAAGAAAAGGCCAGCACAACAACAAAGTGGAGAAGCAAGAGAAGAGGCAACTGATCCTAACTTTACTGTTGATGAGCCTGAGTCTTCAAGGCCAAAGAAGAAGAAGAGAATGGTAAAGGTGCCTAAGAAGAAAAAGACAAGGACTCCCAGGATCATTGTATCATCTCCTGTAGCTGTTTCTTCTACACCAGCTTCCATTCATGTTTCTGAACCTGTTTCAGTTGCTTCAACAGTTCAAGAAGTTTCTTCTACTTCTCCTGTTCATATACCTTCAGATCCTTTCATTCAGAGTCCTGAGTTTATTAATGTGGCTACATTTGTTCCTTCATTTATGGATGCTACAACTGTTACTACATCATTTCAAGCAACTTCTACTTCAAGAGGAGATTCTTTGTTTGAGGGCTTGGAAGATTTGGACTTAAACTTTTCTTTAGATTATGATGACACTGAGCTAAGAAGGAGAATATCTATCTTGTCACAAGAGTTTGACAAGTATAGAAAGCAAAAGGAGAAAGTTGAAGCTGAACAACCTTCTTCTTCAAGTCAAATTGATATGGATGTGATGAAAGGTTATATTTCTCAACTGTTGAAATGGAAAGAAGAGGATTTGATTGAAAAGAAGTTGATGAATGAGAGAATTACATCTTTGGAGATACTTACTGTAAAGCAAAGTGCGGAAATTGCTAATTTGAAGAAAGAAAATCAAGAATTGAAGCAAAATATTAATGATCTTCAAGTCAAAGATACTCAAGCTGAAGCTGCTAGTGATGATCCAGTTTTTGTTAATCTTGATGATGAAGAAGAAGAAGAAGAAGAAAAGGTTGACTATGAAGAGTCAGATGTTGATGAACACCCAAGCTTTAATGCTTATCATGATGATAATGAAGATGATGACGGTGATGTAACGGGTGTTGGAAGTTCAAGTGTTTTGAATTCCATAACCGGAGCGATAGTGATTTATAAGCCTTCTGGGATTTTATTTGATGTTAATCCTATTTCTTCTGTTTCTTCTGATAAGGCAAAGGACATTGAAGATGTAGAGTTTGAAGACTTGACAGATTTGGAATATCCAAAGGAAGAGATTGATATGTCATTGCCTACTTTTGTGGAGTTGTTTAAAAAACATGCTGATGTACATTTGCAAATGATGTTTGGTGAATTTTCTGAAGACAAAGCTTTAGAGGAAGAAGAGATTGATGGTGGTTACTCAAAGAAAGAGCTAGCTGAGATGTTTGGAGTTGGATTGAATGATTTAAAGAATGCTAATGACTCTGGAAATATTGTGATTGAAGAATTAGATCATTCAATTGATTTTGAACAAGATGATCCTATTGATGAGAATTTGTATAACTTGCAAACTTTGAAGAAGATTTTTGATATTGAAGTTCAGAGAAAAGCTCCAAAGACAACATTTGATACTTTGAAAGAAAAGACTTATATGGAGATGTGGAGAGAAAGTGAAGATGAACACAAGTACATTATTGAACACTTAATGATTTTCAAGCAAATGGTTGAAATAATTGAAGAAAAGGTTCAAGAAGACCAAGCTGGACAATTCACAAGATTCAATATTGGATCTAAGTCAAAGATGAAAGGAAGAATTGTAAGCTATGGTTACTTTCACAATATTCCTGGAAGCTTGAAGAACAGAGGATGTTATGTAGTCAAAAGGACTGATGGTTGTCAATATTTTGGAAAGGCTTTTGACATAATGTCATTACCTTCTTTTGAATGTATGCAGTTATCCAGGCTAAGAATGATAAAACCAATTCAGACAGAACATAATGAAAGGTTTGAGAAGATGCTGAAGAAAGAAGCAAAGACTGGTTGGAATTGGCTGATGCGTCAATTTTCTGTGTTGAAGAAGAATTCGTTTGTGTATCCAAAGCCTAAAGTTTATACAAGACCCAGGTTGAGAAGAATAGAACAGAAATGGAATCCTTATTTCAAGTTCTGGTTTTATGATGAAAGAACATCTGAAGCAGTTATTCCTTTGAGACAAGAAGATAAGTGGAGGGTGATCAGGCTGTTGGATCCTATATGGTTGGTGAATTGTTCAAAGGAAGACATTGATTTATTGAATGTAGCTAAAATCTTTGCAAATGATGGGTTTCATGATATTGGAATTAGTTACAAGGATATGGCTATTCAATTTCAAACGATAGCTCGGATGTGTTATTCTTTGGGAATACATTATGGATGTAAATGGGAGGATGTCAATTATTTGTATGTTGAGCTAATGAAGTTGCAGAAAGAAATAGATGATAGAGATGCAATGTTGGAAGCTGAAAGATTGTCAAAGATACCAAATTCTGTTGTTATTTGTGCTACTGATAATGTTTGTGAAGATCAGACGACAAGTGTAGCTCAAAGTGCAGATTAAAGACAGAGACTTTAAAGATTTTGGAAGCAACTATTAAAGGGGAGTTTGTTAGGACATTTTTTTAATAGTTTGCTTTTCAAAATGTAGGTTATTAGAGGTTTGGCTGAGGTTCGTCTGGCCCACGAACCTTAGCAGGTTTGGCGAACCTAGTAGTGTGTATTGTACAGGTTCGTCCGGCGAACCTCAAGGTTTGGCTGGCGAACCTATAGGTTTGGCTAGGTTCGTCTGAGCTTTATGTATATATTGTAGGTTTGTCTAGAGATTTGTCACTTTTCTGAACTTCTTGTATGTGTTAGACAGATCTGATAGAGAGAGTTTCTCTGTGTGAGATTATTAGAAATGTGTGTTCTTGTTCATTTCATTGTAATCCGTTTATTACATTCAATGAAATGATGCTTATATAAATGATTGTTTGTCTTTGATTCATATAGATCAAATCTAGATTCCTCATAGATTTGATTGTTAATAGGATTCCATTTATCGATCGAGAGCAATTCTACAAGGACAACAATGGGTCCCATTTATGCTCTATACATTTAGGCTAAGAACAATACCGAAGAGTTAACTGTTACTCCTTTAATTAGAAGTAATTTATAGTTAACCCTTCACTTGAGAGAATAATAATAAGGATAAGATTTGATAAATATGTTTTCCTTAAAACATTGAGGGATTATCATCACTTAGGTCTTGATAACTTATTTCCCTCATACTCTTTTTTTCTTTACATATAACACTATGGGTGATGAACACAATTTATGGGTGAGTATCAAAAGGGTTGAACACATGTCAGATAGAAATTGGTATCCATAGTTGTATTGCAAGTGGTGTTGAATTCTGTTAAGTATGTGGCAGGCTGGCCGCTTCATTCGTGATACGTATGCCCTATATATAAGCATGCTTAATTTGGATGACATACTACTTGTAAGTATAACTATGGACAGTACATTGGATGAGACATATGAGACAATATCAATGAGACTTGTGTGTGACATTGTGATTGTGAATGACAAGAATACAATGATTTCAAATACTAAACTTATGAGCTCACCAACCTAGTCTTGACTTTGTTTAAATGCATGTTTTCTTTGGTGATGAACAGGTCTAGATTACAAGCAGTAGGATTAAGCTAGTGGACTTTAGAAGAGACCTATCTTACTTTTGTGATGTGCATACTTTTGAATGACATAACTATGAATCATCTTTTGTAAATCTTGTGCAGATACAAGATAGAAACTTAATCATTCTTTTTGGATAGATTTACTTAGTTAAATTATGAACATGGATTGTGTAATTTAACTTTGTAGTTCTATATAAATGTCATGTTAGCATTTCTCATTATATCTCATATGCTATGTAAACAATCTGATCACTATGATTATCAAACGATATCGTGCTCCGAGAACCTTCCGCCCGACGGGAAAGTTGATCTAGCCCGCCGGCTCGGGGTGTGACACCAAGCTTAGTCCTATATCTATTTTAACTCAAGTAAACACTGTTAAGCATGAATAAATGAACTTATTGAGTACATTATGAATGTACCATTTGTATTATCGTGGTCATAGTTTATAAGTTACCATGGTATGTCAAATGAATTGAACAAAGGTTTAAAACATAGAACCAAATCAAAGAAATAAACATTATGATAACATAGAAGTTTGGACTAAGTAGGGAATAGTTGTAAGGACTAAGTCACTAACACACGATTAAACAAAGAATCTAAGTAACATGAAGATTTTAAACATTAAATGAACATAAGCTTACAAATCATGAATTGTGTTAACACGATTAGGGTTTGAGCATGATAAACATATCAACAACAAGTGAGAGCATCATTCATTGATTCTTTGTTCATAATACATTTCAACCAATCAAGGTGAGTACATAGCCCCTCCTTTCCTCCTTTTAAATCTTTTGGGGTGGAACATGTAAATACTATTTTCGTAACTCAATTTCTTAAATGGTTTTCATTATTCAACTACTTGAATGGTTTTCATTATCCAAAAACTTGTGTTTGCTATATTGGTATACATTAATACATTTGAGCAATTGAACAACAAACACTGGATACAAGGCATTTAGTCATGGCTTGTCATGGCACACGACCTAATCCATTTCATTTCGTATAAGTACAAGTGGGTCTTCAATTAAAACATGTAACATGGATGCGCAGTTTGTAAACAAGCTTATTCACATCATGTATACCTATATTTAGGACTTCGAGGGCTGAAATCATTATTCTTAGATTTTAGACTTGAAGTTCACGCATTTGTACATTTAGGACTCAAAGGTTAGAAGTTATTAACTTAACCTCTAAGTTTGAGGTCATGCATTGGTTCAACGTTAGTACTGGGTAATCACAACAAAGGTACACGGGTTCTACACCAAGGTCAGAGTTGGCTTTAATTAAGTTTATAACCAAATATGGATTGGTGTTGATTAGCAATATGAATTAACTGTTGATTAATTTTGACAGTTTAGATCATATTGAGTGCATTTTCATTGACACAAAGTTGGTTTTAATTTATTTTATCACCATGGGCTGTGTTGGTTATTCGTCAGTCTTTGCCTAACTCCGAACGTAGTTTGGGACTTGGATTTAAGATGACAATAGGAGATACTTGATGATAGTTTGTGTTACATTAGCATGTTACCACAATAGGAGATACTTGATGATAGTTTGTGTTACACGGTAGAGGTTTGTACATATTTCATTGGTTGTTTGAACTCAGGTTTTATACAGGTTACACTCACAGGTTTTCAATAGATATCCTTTCGAACTTATATTTTCATATTCATAAACTATATGTTTATACAAGATTTTAAACCTATGTAACTCACCAAGTACTATTTGTAGTTGACAGATTTTCTTCATCTGTTTCAGGTGAACAAAGGTAGGCACATGACATGGACAACTAAAGCGACCTAGACTAAGATAGAACAACATCGAGAAACAAGCTAGGATGGATTAGAAATTCATTAAATCCTTGTTGTTAATTATCTTGTCTGATCTTATTTTTTAAACATTATTTTTGAGGTCGGTTAGTTGTATTCTTTTGGTAGTTAGTCATGACATGTAAACCTTACATTAATCGTATGAAATGTAGTAATTCATTGTGGTTGTTCATCGTTAATCTTGTGCATTTGAATCAACCGATCATTCGATCAAGTCGTCGCCACGCCGTGGATTCCGCACGCGCCGCAGGGTTTTGACACGAAGCCATTTACATGAGTTGTTGCGTTGGCGATGGCTCATAAGCTTTATGCAGGTGCTGGTCCTCATTTGGTTACACTTACCATTGATTGATTTCATCAGTCTAGGGGGAGTTTGTAGAGCCTACTCCACAGACGAAGACTAACAAAATCAATACGTGACCAGATGAAGACAAAGTTTTGCAATTTTTGTGTACTTTGTATTTTGAGTACTTGTATATTTCGTGTACTTCAGTATTTCGTGTACATAGGTTCGAGTACTCCTAGGACAGTATAAATAGACGCATCTGTACAATGTTCTAGGGTTGCGAATCCCGAGGCAGACACTTCTAGACGTATTGGAGCTGCTTGTACAAAGTTCACATTTTTATAATAGAAATTCACTTTTCTATTACTTTTCTATCACTTTTCTATCTTCTAACATGGATTCGGCACATATTAGAAGCATTTCTTGTTGATTGAGCTAATAAAGTTCGGATCTTAAGAGTTCAAGGGACCTACATAATTGTTCTTTTGGGTTGCTTTCCCCTTCCTCAAATGAGAGTCTTCATGGTTGTTCTTTCCTTTCCTTCAAGGTGTTGTAGAACCATTCCATCCCATCCAAGTATTCGTTGTAAAGTAGAATGAGTTTGCTTGCTTTCTTTGAGTTTAGCCCTACGTCAGCCGCCAATAGATTCCAAAATTTATTGTTGTTTACCATCTTTTTTCCACCATCAAATTGTACAGCCATATAAAGATCATACGTGCTTACAACTTGGTTTTCAAACATTGGAGGTCATGAAATTTTTTGCATATGAACACATTTTACAAACCATTTAATCATATTCTCAAAACTTTTCCTTATTGATTCTTCATTAAACAAAGAAACATTGATTTTCTTTAGAAGATCCAAGAATACAACCATTTATTCTAACTTTGTAATAACTTGTGGTTCTTTGATGTTTTCAATTCCTTTTCCTTTCTCAGTTTTCTTTTTTTTCTTCTTCTAGTTGCTATTCAATGTCCATTTGTTCAAAGTGATTCCACATACTTATGATATTTTCCAAATGATCAACATCCTTCAATTTAACTTTTGATCTTCTTTCGTCAATCACATATTATTTAGAAACCTTTTCATCCTCTTTTACTTTGTGCTCCACATAAACTATGTAAGGTTTTGTGATGTAACACATAGTTCCTTCAAAAGTTACTTCAAATATGTAGGTCCCAAGCTGGTCAAGATACCAACTTTATACTAGAAAACAGCGCCAAATGGCTTCTATATTGTGCAGAATCTAGAATAAAAGATGAAATAAGTATTTAGCATATTTAAAGTAGCAAACTTTACAAGGAGTGATCAATACGTCTAGAAACATCGCCTTGAGATCCGAACGTAGACAGTACGCTATGTGTCTATTTATACTAATCTAGGAGTACATGAAAATGTAAAGTACACGACCTCAAAATACAAGAAAATCATCATCTTGAATCTGGGCTTGATTTTGTTTGTCTTCATCTTTAACTAGGACTTATAAAATCCCCGTAAACTGATGAAATCAATAAATCTGAAGGGTCTTTGAAAACGACCCAGCCCTTGCATACAAGTTATGAGTGATAGCCAAAGCCACCACCCATGTAAACGATTTCGCTTCCTGATCGTAGCCTCCTACAACTCGGATTGTATTCTGAAATTATACAGTCATATCAATCCTATCAAATTTTAGCAAATCCATTAAGTCAAGAATGCATATATCTCATAGTCTCGAACGATGACATCTCCATAAGTCAATTCATCAAAGTACCAGAACTTGAAGTCCCTGAGCGTGTCATCAGCTACTCTCGTGTGCACCAGGACTGACTTCTCTATCTTTGGGTGGATATTTCGTGTCGATCCACGGTTGTAGCTTAATAGGATCAACTATATATTTGTGCCAGAATCTTCTCCCGTGAACAGGCTTCATCATTGGGAATTCCTTGTCACCCTGGTTCATTAGAAGTTTAGCAAAAAGATCTGCTTGATTCTACTTTAACATGTTCTTGAACACAGCGTTGTTGATACTTCGCTGATCAAATTAGGGAAAGAAGGAAAAGTCTTGAGGTCTCTTAAAATACACCAGATTCCCGTTGAATTTATTAACTACATACAATTGCTCTTATCATCATAGCTCCAACAGACGACGCATGATCTGTCGTTGCGGAGTGCGTATACGTCTCTAGAGCTAGTAATGTACATGTATTCACGATCCTCGACATCATCGTCTTTGTATGAGGGAATCCAAGTTTGTTGAATAGCTTTGGGAGCAGGCTTCCAGTCTTTCTTCTTTTCAAACCAACTCTCAATCATAGGGGTGTTCATCGGGTCGGATAACGAGTTATTCGGTTTTTCGAATCGGGTTTTTCGGGTTTGAAATTTTTTTGGTCTATCTGAAACCCGACCCGACCTGAAATTCAAAATATATTATCCGACCCGAAAAATCCGAGTAACCCGAAAAACCCAAATTTGTACATCCGAATAACCCAAACAACCTGAATAAACCTGTTTTTTTCGGGTTAATCGGATATCCGACCCGAAAAAACTAGTTTTTGCATATCCAAAATCCGACCCGACCTGAATCTAAAATCATATTATCCGATCCGAAAAACCCGAAATAGATTTCGGATTAGGTTTTTTTGGGTTTCGGATACGATTCGGATTTCTAATTTTTTTAGGTTTCGGATACGATTCGGATTTCTAGTTTTTTCGAGTTTCGAGATTCGGACAATCATCTCTTCGAGATCTGAATCTGAGTCCTCGTGTCTCCACCTCCTCCCTACAGGTGCAACATAGTTAAGATTGAGGAGGTGTCCAAAGAGACGACGAGTTGGAGGCTTATTTTCTTTTCCCCAGTATGAAAGAACTCGGTTGAGCGTAATGTCCGACATGTGTTCCAACCGGATAATATCTGAGTTGACTTTGGGAAGATTTGGCACTTGAGCACAAAAATCATCTGCAAGAACCTCGGATACATCAGAAACTTCTTGTCACCCTTCAGATAGACGTTCTCCTTCATATGAGTAAACACCTACTCTGAGAAGTTGAAGGGAATGTTCAGCACAAGAACAACAAAGGCACACTGAAGTGTTTCTAGTAAATCATCAAATCCCCCACGCCTTGATCCTAAGCAGTGAATAAGGACACGACCAAGATACTAGAATTGCGGGCATAGATAAGCTTTGTTTAGCACTCCAACTTCCAGATCTCCATCATACTTACACCTCATAAAGCATCCATAGACAAGGTATTTGTTCAGGCAAAACGACAACATCTTGCCCTCTGATCTTTCCACGAATAACTAGAGGATCGACCTCATAGTCGATATCAGCTGAATCCAAAAAATCTCTCAGATGAGACAAATACGGAACATGAACTATAGATATGGCTGTTAAGATCCTGGAGTGTCTAAGAAATGCAATAATCTCTGTAAACTGTGCAGCATTCCTTGTGTTGGCATCCAGGTGAGCGCATATGTTGTTCTTGGGAAATGCTTTAAGATTTTCCATTCTGAAATCAAAAGAAAATCAAGATGTTAGATCAGATCAGTATGAAATGAGACAAATTCAAAATTTAAACACAAGTGTTCAGCTAGTGCGAATGACCCAATTCATACGAATGGGTCCTAAAGCAAATAAGCTTGTGTGTCGAATGAACCTGTCATCCGAATGACTCACGAATGAAATCATTCTGTTGATTGAATTCATTCGGAGATAAAGAGACCCGAATGACATCATTCGGTGGACCTCTCATCCGAAAGACCCTCATTCGGTCGGCCGAAGGGTCCTTAAACCCTTTTCTTCCAAAATCAAAATTTAGACCGTAAAAATGGCAATATTATGCTCAGAAGTGTCCGATGAATGTTTTAGAACATGTTTTAAGTGTATTAATGTCCATTTTGGCAGTTGATTTGTTCGAAACAGGTGCGAGTCCAAAACCCCTAGAAATTCGATCTGTTTTGAAACAGAATCAAGTCAAAATCGAAGAAGATTGATCCCAAATGTACCTGAAACAACAAACAATGTTATATGATCAGAATGGATCAAATACTCTGTGATAAAGGAAGAAGACGATCCTGAAGGTGTTTTGGGCGAAAGAGAACTGAGGTGAATGAGCCTAAAGGCCAAATGATCAGCATTAATTACTAGGACTCATCGGGAGAGTGGTAACTTGAATGACCTATTCGCATAGGTGTGCATCCGAAGAACTTATTCGCATGAGTGTGTTCCATTCGCTCGGCTGAGTCTCACGAATGACTCATTCAGACGAATGAGATTTAGCATATCATAACTTTCAAAGAACTTGGTTAGAACAGCACCCAAGACACAACACATTTCTAGATTTGACATTTTGAACATTTAGTGAATACCATTATGAAGTTTTTCTAGTTAGCTGATAAGTTAAGACAAGATTTGTGACAACCAGTACCTGATCGTCCGACAAGTCCGTACGGTACGTGTACTTTTACTATTTACTATGTGTAAATACAATGTGTAAACAGTTGTGTGACAACAGGACTAAGAAAACAAATAACAGTTGTATGTGTTTAAGTGAAAATTTTAAATACAGTAAATACAACAACTCATGAGAAACAACAATGTGAAAACAAAAGATGAAAACATATCGGTTGCGATATGATATCCACAAATAACAAGAATCAGATGGCCGACAATTCAGAGAGAAAACAATGTGAATTCAATGATAACAATATGAAAACAGACAAGTTTAGTGGAGTCCGTAAGTGAGGAAATGCAATTCAAATAACAATTCAGCTTCGTTTACGAATAATAAACTGACAGTGTGTTTGCGTGGGTGACGATTCACACAAACATATCTGTGAGTTTAAAGTTCTGAATGATGACTGAAAAGTAGAAAACAAGAATCAGAAAGTGGTCAGGAACTTTGCTGTGACCACTCAAAGTCCAACAACCACACAACCACAACCACAGCAGATCAAGAAGCTGTATACTGGCACGGCTCCTCAATGCAACAACTGTCAGTTTCACCATCATCCTGGAATCACGTGCAGGAAATGCACTAGATGTGGAAAATTGGGTCACTGGGTGATTCACTGCAGAAACCCAACTGCCCAGAACAGGAGCAATAACGCAGCAATGATGGCTGCTGCTACTGACAACAGGTCTTGCTACAACTGTGGCGAACCTGGACATTTCTCGAGGGATTGTCCCAAGAGAATTCCACAAAGGGCTCCGGCAGCTAGAGGACGGGCCTTTCAGATTGGAGCTGCTGCCGATCGACAGGACCCGAATGTGGTCAAGGGTACATTTCTTTTATCTGACTTTTATGCATCTATATTATTTGACACTAGTGCGGATCAGAGTTTTATCTCATCCGACTTTGCATGCCAACTTAATCTTGTTGAAGAATCTTTGGACTCCCCTTATATCATTGAGATAGCAAATGGAAACTGATAAAGGTTAACACCGTACTTAGGAATTGCCCACTAACACTTAGTGATCACACATTTTCCATCGATTTGATGCCGATGGAATTGGGCAGTTTCGATATCATCGTCGAAATGGATTGGTTATCTCTTAACAGAGTTGAATTCGTCTGTTTTGAAAAGCTATTACGTATTCCAGTGGAGAACAATCAGGTGTTGGAAATTCATGGAGATCAAGCAAGTCGTAGTGTCAAATTAATATCCTGCATGAAGGCACGCAAGTGTTTATGGAAACAGTGCATCGCATTCCTAGCTCACGTTGTGGAGAAAGACCAGAAAGCAATCAAGATTCAAGATGTACCGGTTGTGAAAGACTTCGCGGACGTTTTTCCGGACGATTTACTGGGATTGCCACCGGAGCGATATGTGTAATTCCGAATCGACTTAATTCCAGGAGCGGTTCCTATGGCTAAGTCTCCTTATAGACTTGCACCATCAGAAATGCAGGAACTATCCAATCAACTACAAGAACTACTAGACAAGGGATTCATTCGACCAATTTTCTCACCATGGCGAGCTCCGCTATTGTTTGTCAACAAAAACGATGAATCCTTCAGAATGTGTATTGATTACAAAGAGCTTAACAAGCTCACCATCAAGAATCGGTATCCGTTGCCGAGGATTGATGACCTGTTTGATCAATTACAGGGAGCTTAGTATTTCTCAAAGATAAACCTGTGTTCAGGTTATCACCAGCTCCGGATTCAAGAGTAAGACATCCCCAAGACGGCTTTTCGTACCCGATACGGTCACTACGAATTCATGGTGATGCCATTCGGATTGACGAACGCACCGGCAGTGTTCATGGATCTAATGAACTGGGTGTGCAAGCCATATCTAGATCAATTTGTACCAAGATCTTAGGTCATTTTATTGGTGGCCGGGTATGAAGAAGGATGAGGCTTCTTATGTTGGTAAGTGCCTAACATGTGCTAAGGTCAAGGCTGAACACCAGAAACCGTCAGGTTTGCTGGAACAACCAGAGATACCACAATGGAAGTGGGAACAAATAGCTATGGATTTTATTACCAAGCTACCCCGTACTTCCAGCGGACATGATTCTGTATGGGTCATTATTGATCGATTGACCAAGTCTGCTCACTTCTTACCAATCAGAGAAAACTACAAGATGGAGAAACTAGCAAAACTCTATGTTAATGAAATAGTAGTACGGCACGGATTGCCACTATCTATTATTTCTGACCGGGAAAGTCGATTTATATCGCGGTTCTGGCAATCATTGCAACAATCCTTAGGGACAAGTGTCAACTTGAGCACCGCTTATCATCCACAAACGAACGGTCAAAGCGAGCGAACAATTCAAACCCTGGAGGATATGTTGAGGACATGCATCCTAGACTTCGGTGGAAGTTGGGACAAACATCTACCACTCATCGAATTCTCCTACAACAATAGCTACCATAGCAGTATCGGATGTGCTCCATTCGAAGCACTATACGGTAGAAAATATCGGTCTCCAATTTGTTGGACCGAAGTGGGAGATAACAGAATCACTGGGCCCGAACTTATTTAGGAGACTACTGATAAGATAGCCCAGATTCAACAGAGATTAGAAGCAACACGTAGTCGCCAAAAGAATTACGCAGACAAATGGAGGAAGCCTTTGTAATTCCAAGTGGGTGACCGAGTCATGTTGAAAGTGTCCCCATGGAAAGGTGTGGTTCGTTTTGGGGCTAAGGGCAAGTTAGCACCAAGGTATGTCGGACCATTCGAGATAACTCAACGGATTGGTCCTGTGGCATAAAGACTCAGACTTCCTGATGAACTCAGCGGGGTACACGATGTATTTCATGTATCCAACCTTAAGAGATGTCTCGCTGATGAATCGTTAGTCATACGTCTAGAAGAAATACAAGTGGATGAACAACTACATTTCATTGAAGAACCTGTAGAGATTATCGATCGTGAAGTCAAGAGACTGAAACGAAGCTGTATTCCTATCGTGAAGGTTCGTTGGCACTCCAAGCGCGGACCAAAGTTTACCTGGGAGCGTGAGGATCACATGAAGACAAAGTATCCCCACCTGTTCGAAGAAAGTAGTGCCTGAAAATGATGCTTAAATTTCGGGACGAAATTTCTTTAACAAAGGGAGACTGTGACAACCAGTACCTGATCTTCCAGAAAGTCCGTACGGTACGTGTAATTTCACTATTTACTATGTGTAAATACAATGTGTAAACAGTTGTGTGACAACAGGACTAAGAAAACAAATAACAGTTGTATGTGTTTAAGTGAAAATTTAAATACAGTAAATACAACAACTCATGAGAAACAACAATGTGAAAACAAAAGACGAAAACATATCGGTTGCGATCTGACATCAACAAATAACAGGAATCAGATGGCCGACGATTCAGAGAGAAAACAATGTGAATTCAATGATAACAATATGAAAACATACAAGTTTAGTGGAGTCCGTCAGTGAGGAAATGCAATTCAAATAACAATTCAGCTTCGTTTACGAATAATAAACTGACAGTGTGTTTGCGTGGGTGACGATTCACACAAACATATCTGTGAGTTTAAAGTTCTGAATGATGACTGAAGAGTAGTAAACAAGAATAAGAAAGTGAAACCCTCATCGGATTCGTTCGGGTGACGATTCGAACGAATACGAGAGATACGACAAAACGACTTAATAATAATAAAATACAAGATTTAATAGATTTACTAGGAATAACCACCTTTAAAATGTAAAAATGAAACTAATTCTATTAAACTCATAAAATACGCGGTTACGTTCCAGAAATGTAACGAAATCAAGACACGAGCAACCGAAACGAACCCGAACACCCGCGGGGTATATAAACCCTAAATACCCTCATCTTCCTCATTTATTACACCGCTTTTCTCTCTCTAGCTCCAATTTCCGGATCATCTCTCTCTCTCTAAGATTTCAACACAAAAACCTCAAGATCTTATTCATCTCTTAACCAAATCGTGCAAATAACCTATCAAATCGAAGCTCTTGACCTCCTCTACACGAAAGTACAACGGATCGGGAGTGAAAACAACCAGAAACAAGGTAAAATGAGCTGCAATGTTTGGATTTCTAGGGTCTTGTAACCCTTTATTCGAACCACAACCAAAAACCGGTTTTAACTCATCTAAGCCTTAGGAATTTACACAAAAACACCTAGGAAGTTAGTAGGAACTTGTGACATTGTATGGAGTGGTCATGAGACTCGACAACCGGGGGGCTGCACCCAATCGAGTTCGAACGACCGAAAGAAGCACGCAGGCTGGCCGAATGGCCAAGGACCGAAAGGAATATGGCCGAATGGCCTTGTGTCCGAAGGAAACTCTCAACTGAAGGGGTCCCATGACCGAATGAACTCCCTTTCGTGTGCACACCCACATTCGGAACCCCAACCCATTTAGATGGCAACACTTATCCGGCCAAGTTCCATTCGCATGAGTCATCATCATTTGGCCTAGCCCTCCTATTCGGTCTACATATCTTAACATCCTAAATCTTGTGAACAACACTTTGAATCAATCTCATTTGATAACATGCATGGAATTATGAGTATTAACTAGTTTTTACTACAAAGGTGGTGAGAGGGTTTTGGATAGATCAACTTAATAGCATCAAAAACCTTTCGTTATTAACGTGTTAAGTAACAATGTTTATCACCTAACCCACATATTAAAATGTTCAAGAAATGGCAACTATTTTAAGTTATTACAAGGTCAACATGCAAAGTTTTAATATCAATAAACCTAAGTTTATACTTAGAAACTATACGGAACTTTCAAACTTTTGAGACATGTTATGGAGTTGAATCAAGTGACCATAAACGAAGGAGATGTAATATGTTAGATCTAGCCTAAAATGGTTAAGTCTTAGCATAGTATATCATCAAATGAGTTCATGAACGGTTAAATAACAAACGCTTACAAAAGTCAGACAACCATAGAGTTAACTTATGAATTCATAACTTATACTTATAAGTTACAAACAAATTGAATACGACAGAGGATCAAGAATACAACCTCAAGAACAACAGTGAGCGCGTGCATTTTCTATTATTACTTAGCCAACCACATCAACTACAAGGTGAGTTCATATGCCCCTTTTCTAATCTTACTGATTTTAAATTGCAGTGCTGAGAAACATGCTAATCCTTTTAATTATTTAAAAGCTTTAGTACAACATTTCAAATATACTATGATCTAGATAATATTTTTTTATCTTTATTATCACTTATCATTGTATGTATGCTTGTGTGATCATAACATAATTGAGATATCTAGGATGAATCATGATGACATAGTTTCATGATTACATCAACACAATAGAATAATACAAGTTGTAAGATTATATCTTATAACACTTTATTATTCTTGCAATAATGAACAATGAGATAACCATGAGATAACATTTTGACAATGAAAAGAGTTAACAAGAATGGTATGATGAAAACATAATTTCGTGATATCATTCACCACCTGAGTTAACTGAGTGTAGTAAGACTAGTTCTTACAACTTTATAGTTACAACTTGGTGAAGACTATGAGATAACATGAGACAAATACAAAGGATAACAAGAATGATAATCATGATAACATAATTTCATGATAATAATATCATTCACACATTTACTAACATCATGAAATAAGACAAGTTCTTATAACGCTTTGTTAAAGACTACGAGAACACATAACACGGAGAACAGACAACAGTGAGATGATAACTATGGGTGAACATAACAACAATTGACTACTATTAAACTGTTTGTATTATATCACAACAATCATGTGTTCATGAGTTCATATACAATTGTAAGTCCCTAATAGAGAATCTTTTACCAGTTAATTTAGTGCGACTAAACCGACAATAACGTAGTGGTACCAGTGGTTTGACAAACCGCCGACGAGTGAGGTCGGTACGTTGATCGTATTTTATCATTGGCCGGTAACGTATGACAGGTAACAGGGCAACATCAGTCAGGTAGGGTAAACGACACATGGTGATATTAATCTACAGTAACTAATTGTAATCAAATCCTTCGATTCTATTAACTGGTAGACTGAGGAATTGATTTTCTCTCATGTCGCATTTCTAGTAATAGTTTCGTTAAAGGCAATGAGAACACAAATGCGATAGAGGTAAATTGGATGCATTGTGATCTGCTTACGTGAGGATCATAATGGATCCCATTTAGGCTCTATGCATCCCAGGATAAGAACAATATCTATACGTTAACTGTCACTCCTATTATTAGTAGTGAATTACAGTTAACCCTACAAATGAGAGAATGATAATAAGGATAAGATTGGATAAATCTATTTTCCTTCAAACACTGAGGGTTTATCATCACTTCGGTTTTGATAACTTTATTCCCTCATATACTATTACTCTGTACATATAACACAACGGGTGATGAACAAAATCTTATGGGTGAATATCAAATGGGTTGAACACATGTGAGATAGAAATGGGTATCCATAATTGTATTGCAAGTGGTGTTGAATACTGTTAAGTATGTGGTGGGATGTCGGCTGGGGACTTGTTTCCCCTACGTATGCCCTATATATAAGCATACTTAATGGGATGAAATACTATTTGTAAGTATAACTATGGAGAGGACATTGTGTGAGACATTTAACAATGAGACTCGAGTATAACATTGTGATTGTGTATGACAACAAATCAATGGTTTTCTATTACTAAACTTATGAACTCACCAACCTAGTGTTGACTTTGTTTAAATGGATGTTTTCTCAGGTGACGAACAAGTTTAGTCACCCAGCATTCAGGACTTAAGTTAGTGGACTTTTAGAAGACCTAGCTTCATTTTGTGATGTGCATATTTTGAATGACAAAACTATGAATCATCTTTTGTAAATCTTTTGCAGATACAAGATAGAAACTCAATGATTCTTTTGGGTAGAATTACTTAGTTAAATTAGGAACAAAACAATGTAATTTAACTTTGTAATTTTGTATCAATGTCATGTTAGCATTTCTCATTTATATATCATGTGCCATGTAAACAATCTGATCATTTTGATCATTTATATATCATGTGCCATGTAAACAGTCGATCCAGCCCGCCGGCTCGTGGTTTGACAAGATTGAATACCCGAACAAAAAAATGATCATTTGAAAAGAAAACTGAAAATATTTTTGTATTTTTCTGATAAGAAGATAATTGTACAACTAAACTATGACAATCAAAACACATATTTTTGTGAGCAATCTTTCAGGAAAGTAACATATATACCTTAACATATCAAATCAGCATCCTTGAATGTTATACTAATGAAACATTTGGCTTAAGATGAAACTACTGATATGCTTGTCCATTTTAAACCTGACCATACTTCATTTGTAAACAAATCAGTGATCACCCATATCTTCTGACTAAGTTACCCATTTTAGTCAACCAATAAAGGTCAAAACTAGTTTATAATTCATCTCTGCATAGCTTAATACCTAGGATCATAAATTCTATAAGGTTCCAATTTATTATATTTTTGCATTTTTCTGATAATCAGTTTCTCAAATTCAACACATTCTCATGGACGGCTTCAGCTAGGTCTTTACAAAGCAATATGGGACGTGTCAGAGCTGTGTTGACCAAGAATTTGGTTCTATCCAAACGGATGGCTTCAACTAGGCTACAACCCAGTGTATGGCACATGTATGGAATTGAACTTATTTTATTTTTGTATTTTTCTAACTTATCCTATCTAAATGGACGGCTTCAGCTAGGCTGCTACCCAGCAATGTGGCACGTGTACAGAGTCGGAGTTATTTTTATTTTCATGTGATTCATTCATTCTTATCTGAATGGACGGCTTCAGCTAGGCTGTGACCCAACAATGTGGCATGTGTACAGACTTGAACTCATGAATCATTGGAAACCTCATAAGATCCTATGATACCAGGTGTATGCCTAATTTTAATTATAACATGTTTATTCCTTAAATCAGTTTTCTAGACTGGATACCATAATTCAGACATTCTAAGCAATCACCAATAGTTTATAAACTTGTAAAGTCGGCCTATCAGTACATCAAACCATAATACCCATGTGCTTTCAGTTTATGCATTCAATTTTGCTTTTAAAATATGACTGGTTAACACATCACTTTCCAAAACAAGATTTTTCTCATTTTTACAATTTTTTTTAATGTTTTTGGTTTTTCAATGTAGTACTTTCTCTCCCCTTAAAAACCTATAACTGAAAATATTTTTGGGTTGTTGTATAAGCAAAAGACATAAAAATAAAACTAAACTACAAGGACATGATCATTTGTTTGACCCAAATGAAGGAATGACTTCATCTTTCTGAAAGACACCATTAGCCGATAACAGATATAGAAATCAGGGTTTATCAAAACCTTTTGTATAAGGATCGGCTTTCTGGTGATCGATGTGAATCTTAACAACATCGATTAATTTCATCGATTAATTTCTTTTCAAAACAATCACGTATGAAGTGATATTTAATGTCGATGTGTTTTGTTTTTGAGTGCTGGACAGGATTTTTAGTGACAGTAATGGCAGCAATATTATCAACAAATATAGGAGTGTTAAACAAATTTAACCCATAGTCCCTGAGTTGTTGCTGCATCCAGATGATTTGAGAGCCACAACTAGCAGCAACAATGTATTTAGCTTCACAAGTGGAAGTAAACACCGATGTCTTCTTGCACTGCAAGGTAACCAGGCGTTTTCCAAAGAATTGGCACCCTCAGATGTTGACTTGAAGTCTGTCTTACATCCACCATAGTCTGAATCACTGTAAGCAGTCAGGTCAAATTTATCATCATTAGGATACCATAAGCCCAGATACGGGGTAACCTTTAGATAACGCAAAATCCTTTTCACAACTATGAGATGAGAAACTCTAGGCTTTGATTGATAATGTGCACACAAGCAAGTAGCAAACATGATGCCTGGCTGAGAAGCGGTGAGATACATAAGAGATCCGATCATCCCTCGATACAGAGTGGCATCCATTAACTCCCCCTTTTCATCTGGAGTACTCCCGTGATTAACAGCCAGTGGGGTATCAGCAGCTTTTGCATCTAACATACTGAACCGGCTCAGAATGTCACCAACATATTTGGTCTGATGAATAAAGATCCATGCCTCAGACTGATCCACTTGCAATCCAATAAAAAATTTAATTTCTCCCATGGAGCTCATCTCAAACTTGTCCTTCATAACTTTCTCAAAATCTTTGCACAGAACATCATTTGTGGATCCAAAGATGATATCGTCCACATATACTTGCACTAAGAGCAAATCACCATCCTTCTCTGTAATGAACAAAGTGCAGTCAATAACACCTCTTCTGAACCCGTTGTTCAGAAGGTGAGTAAAAAGTGTCTGATACCACGCTCGTGGAGCTTGGTGCAATCCATATAAGGCCTTGTCTAGCTTATAGACTTGGTCACGATGTAATGGATCTTCAAACCCGGGAGGTTGATTGACATACACAAGTTCATTTATCACACCATGAAGAAATGCACTTTTAGCATCCATCTAATAAACTTTGAACTTCTTGTAAGATGCATAAGCCAGGAAAATTCGGATTGCTTCAAGACGAGCAACCGGTACAAACACTTCATTGTAGTCAATCTCTTCAATCTGTCTAAAACCTTGCACCACCAAAGGTGCTTTGTTTCTTACCACAATGCCATTATCATCATGTTTGCAGCACAGAATCCACCTAGTGCCAATGACTTTAGCACCCTTAGGTCTATCAACAAGCTGCCAAACTCCAAGCTTCTTAAACTGCAGCAACTCTTCCTGCATAGCATCAACCCACAATCCTTGTTTGGAACAACTCCAATTGGATCAATCACCAATGGAGTTTTAACTTGAAAATCCTTGATTTTTTTATCATTTGGTGTATTGACAAAGGTGTTTAAAATCAGCGAAGGACAATGGTTGTACTTCACTTTCTTACCCTTCCCTTTCAGATCAATCCCATCAGTGATCATGTGCTCAATGATATAAGATGAGTTATCATAGCTCAAGAGCTTGCGACTCAAAGTCTCATAGTCGCACTCAACAATAGCTAATTTCTTCTTAGTATCATTGATGGTGTTGAGATAAGAAGTGACAGCATCTTGCTTATTAAGCACATCGATCTCAGCCTCATGTAATTGCATGTTTAATAAATCTATTTTAGCTTATAAATATTTTTCATTTTATCTTAAGACACGGTTTGCCTAAATACACTGGATGAGATCGTTGATCAGGTTTGCATTATGCTCCTGATAAGCCAAAACCTTACTTTCAAGATCAACACAGTTAAAACATCTAGAATTAGATGATGAGCATTCATCATATACCTGACCAGTCTGAGATGAAGCAGCAGTATCTACCATGAAGGCAGATTGTGTAGCATGTTTATCTTCAGAATCAGTATCTGTCTCTTCTTGAGTTTCTGAATCTGAGTTGCTTTCATCTTCTGATCCTGATGATTCTGCCAGTGTAGTCTTCATTTATTCTGAATCACTTTCAGCAATAGGTCCAACAACTTCCTTGATCTCTGCAATACAATCTTTGTCATCTGCTCCCTTATCATAATTGAATCTAAAATCCCAGTTCTCCCCTTCATCATTCTGAACCAACAGTTCCTTGTTTGCATTTGAAGAACTGGTGTGAAAAGGAGTCTCAATTGGTACTAAACGTCTCTCAGGAGTTGCAGAAGATGATCTTTGATTCTAAAATGGATTCTTGTTTCCCATCTTCTTTGGCGTGCTGCATTGCCTTGCAAAATGTCCTTTATCACCACAGTTGTAGCAGGTAAATGAGGACATGTCAAAACCAAACTTTGAATCCTTGTTCAAGTTGATATCCTTCCCAGTTCTTCTGACAAAATCTTTCGCCCTTCTACAGCACTTGCAAGAGCCCACATGATGTCAATCCTTTCCATGTCATCTGGATCAATCTATGAGTAATCTTCATTGGTTAAGTGTGGATTTCCAGTCCGTCCAGCTAACAATCCATCTTAAGAGCTCACAAGTGTTGATAAGAGGCCCATATGCTCTTTAGCAAACTCCACTGTTACTTTGTCAAAATTGTTTGTCTTCAAGTTGATGACAGAATGGCTATCCTCTAAATGAGTGGTAGAAGTGGTAGCAGACTGACTGAAATGTGCCTTATTTGAAGCTGGAGCCTCTTTGGTCTGTGAAACAAAGTCTGTTTTCAGAGGAGCATGTGAAGGAGTTCTGTCTACAGTAGGAGTGGAGTAATAGATTGATTGATCTTGAACTTGAGCTACTCGTTTAGTTTTCCACTAGTTCTCTATCTCCTGCTCCTTCAGCTTTTGAATAAAGTCATTAATATCCATGGTAGCAATCATCTAACTCTCCTTCAGTACCATAAGGAAAGATTCCCACTTGGGAGGTAATGCGTCAGCCAGACATTGAATCTTTTCTTGAGTAGTTGTCTTGCCTTGATGGTTGAAGCGCTCACTAAGAAGTTGATAGAATCTGGCAATAAGTTCATCCAAAGGCTCGTTTCCCACATACATAAAGCTATTGAACTCCGTCCTTAAGGCCTTAGACTTAATGTTCTTCAGTGCACCATTCCCCTCGTATCTCTGTTACAAAGCATCCCATAGCGATTTAGAAGAAGTAAACTGTCTGAACTGATGGAATATGTCCGTGGCAATAGGCTGAGACAGTATTGCATAAGCCTTCTTCTCAAAATCATATAACTTTCTTTAAGGTTCAGTCATCCTAGTGACAAGCATAGGTGTTCCATCCTCATTTAGTGGTCTCAAATATCCACCCTCAATCATCATCCAAAGATTGGTATCCACTCCATTAATGTGAATCTCGAATCTATACTTCCAATGTGGGTAATCATCCAATGAAAGTAACTTTGGAGCTTTGTTGGAGTTTCCTGTCTCCGTCTCTGTAAGCAATAAGTTCTGAATTCTGTGGTTCTGATTTGCCATCAATGCAAATTCCTCCATCTTGATGAAAGCAACCTGATCAAACATTTAAACAAATTTTCAATCTTGGGACCGAATGAAGCTATAACAGGCGAATGACGGGTACCAAATGAGGACCGAATGAATGAATAGAAACGAATGAAATGTTGGGACGAATGACAATGCAAGCGAATGACTTAACGACCGAATGAGTTTCCTGATACGAATGAATTATCAATCAACCGAATGAGGATCTATTCGTATTAAACTTTGAACGAATAAGTGAGTTATTCGCCCGAATGAAGCTATTCGCACGGTGCGGATGAGGGCTTATTCGCCTGAAGGTTCCATTCTCCCGATCTGGATTTTAGCAGCAAAAAAATCCTTCTAACATTGGATCTAGATCAATTTTGGCCACCAAATTTGGTACACACACTCAGGACAACACTTCTAAGCTTTAGGAATGAACGTGTTTTCAAAACAACCCAGAAAACCCACTTTTAAGTAATGAAATAGTAACTTTAAGCACAAGAAAAACAGGGTTTTCAGAAAACAAGACAGAACAAACTGTAATATGAAGATCTAGATTGAAAAACGAGCAGAATCAAGAGCCAAAGCTCTAATACCACTTTGTAGGACCCCGAAAACACAACAGTTCCATGCGGATTTTGCTCGACAGCCCTTCGAATAGTGTGGAATCCTATTCGAGGGTTTTCCAATCCAAATACCAAGTCCCACGTGGTGAACCGATGATAAGGAATCAACGTTTAGTGCGAAATCGATCACCACGGGTTGAGAATCGAAGTTGGATGCAGGGAGGCGCACTGAAACGTAGGAGATGTGACAGGGAATGAGTTGAGGTCTGAAAAGTTGTGAAACATTCTGATTGCAGGGGTTTTATATAGTTGGTACTCATTCGGCCGAATGACTTGTGCGAAACACTCATACAGGCGAATGGGTCAGACGAATGAGCTAGATACCCGAATGAGTCATGCGAGTGACTTAATTCGTTCGTCCCAGTCATTCACTAGAGTTCATTACATCCGAATGGACTCATTCGTAGGTCTCATTCTGACGAATGCGTCTGTTTGATATAGAGTCAAAGTCAAACATATTAAACTTAAATAAGAACAAATGAACAATACAGAATACTTGATTTCATTACTAATATAAACTTTTTACAATCATAATCGACCATTACATTGAACTAGGGACATTTCATGCATCAACAAGCCTATAACCTCATCTCCCAAAGCATTGATGTACTTGTGAGGATAAAAGTAGTACAAGTATGGATCAGTGGAGACATTCCCAAGTACAATATCTTCATGCTCATCTTCATTAGATACTCCTAATGAAGTGGAGGGAATTTCTTCAAGCTCTTTGTCAACGATGGCATCGAAAACTGAATCCATTATTACGTCTTTAAACATGACAGGAAATCCTTCATTGACCATATCGTCAGCTAACCCTTCAAAAGTTATAGCATCAGGAAGATCCTCAAAAGGTAAACATCAAATTCGTTAGTGGGCTTGCAAGAAGATTTATTTTCTTTATTGTCTCCACCTTTTTCATTGTCATCTTCTTTATCATCTTTCTTTTCAGGAGCTCCATCTTTATCATTTCCATCATTATCATTATTGCCATCATCATCATCCTTTTTATCATCACCATCGTCTTTCTTATCATCTTCAGCACCATCATCATTTTTCTGTTCATCATCATTCTTTCATCATCCTTTTTCTCTTTTTGTTCACCAAGCTTTGATTCTTAAGAGCATCCACTTCTTTTCTCATATCATAATTTTCTTGCAATAGATATCTGATGTCATTCCTTAAACTTTTGACTTGTTCGACAGTAATCAACATGCCAAACCTCAAGTTCTCAATCACTTGATCCTTTTTGGTTGAATCCTGTTCAAGTTCAAAAACTCGTCTTGAAGGATATCAAGATCGATTTGCACATACTCAGACTGATAAGTAGATGATGTCCCCATTGGAGACTTGCCTTTATCGATTTTTGTTTTGGGTGGAGATGGAGGATGTGAAAGTGAATGGGTATTGGTGAGTGTGGAGGGGAGATTGGTTTATGTGAAGGTTGAGAGGTTTTTGGTGGTGATGGTGGTGTTTGGTTAGCTTGAATGGTTGGTGGTGATGGTGGTTGCTGTGGTGGTTGCTGTGGCTTGTAATGGTGGTTGTTGTGGTGATTGGGTGGCTTGTAATGGTGGTTGTTGTGGTGGTTGGGTGGCTTCTGTTGGTGGTTGTTGTGGTGGCTGGGTGGAGTGTGTTGGTGGAGGATACCCGTCATTATGGATGCCATCTTTAATCTTTTCTTTGGAGCAGGTTTGGGTGAAGGAACATAATCTTCATCTTTGTCATCTGTTGAGGTTGGCTTGGGTGCTTCAGATGCCTTCCTCTTCTTCCACAAGTCCTATTCGTGTTGATTCACAGACGCTTCTTAAAGACATACTCAGCTGATGACTTAGAAGATGTGGATTGTTCAGTCTCTGCAGCCTAGCTTGATCGCATTCTTCTACAACAAAGGATATTGTACATGTAGGTTTCGTAGTCTCACTCCAATTCCTACGAACAATCTACCAAATTTCCCAAGTGTCCTTACACCAATAGAAATGTTCTTCCCCTTCTTGTTCATCACCATGTAAGAGAAAATGTCATGAGGCATCTTCTTCTAAACTAATATTCCCATATTCGGGACGAGATTTTTTTTATTTTTTATTGATGATGATTTGAATGAATCATGGAAAATCCAATAATCTTTACTTCCTCTTTCCTTTGATGTTGTCAAACATATCTTTGAAGATCATCTTGGAGAAGTTGAAGTCTACACCAAGGGCAATCGCCACCATGCAAGAACTCAAAGTCTGATTCAGGACGTCATATCCACCCTTCCTTCCCGATAGGCACTGAGTCAAGACATGTGCCAGACACCTCCAGTATGGGTGCAACGGCTTCTTTTTTGTAGGAGGGTAAAGACTTTCATAACCCATACTCATCAGTGTTGATTCTACTAACTCATCATCCAGCTTAGTAGGATCAGCTGCTTTATCTCCAAACTGCATGCATTCTCGTATAATCTGCCCAGAATTGATTACTAGTAAACCTTGAACTTTTCCAATTAAGTAGAAGTTTCCTTGAGAGTCCTTATCCTCAGCTACAGAGTTCCAATAGTCGTGAATAAAGCTCGAGCAAATAGTAGGACACTCCATTATGGCATACTGTATCGGGGATAAGATTAACCCGAGGACCGTGGATTTGAACATGTCGTGCTTGGTGGATCCCCCATAAATGTATTCATGTTATGATAAGGAACAAATCTTTGATCAACCATTTTGGCAATTATAATATATCTCGACTCAGATCTATTTATAGCCACATTTTGGCAATTATAATATATCTCTAATATTTTTCTAGATAATTATAAAATAACTCTAAATAATTATCTATTATTTAAAACAAAAGATAACCATTGACTTGCTCCAATAGTCTTTATCTTGATCTTCCCATCAGCTCAGGTCTATCTTCCATAAGCTCGGATCAGATATTAACTTGAACCCAACAATCACCCCCTAATTTCCGACTCGAAACTAGAAGGTCTTTTACTCCAAGTAAACTTCGCATTTCTTGAAACTTAAACTTGCCAAGCGCTTTAGTGAGTATATCAGCAATTTGCTCCTTCCCATTTATATGCTCAACTGATATTTCTTCTCTCGTGCTATACATTCCCGAATATAAGATACCGAGTTTTGATATGTTTCGTCCGGCCATGAAATACGGGATTTTTCATAAGTGCTATGGCTGAGGTATTGTCAACTTTTAGTGTCACCCTTTCATGATCTCTACCCATAATCTCAATCAGCAATTCCCATAACCACACCGCTTGACATGCAGCTGACCTTGCTTCCTATACTCGGCTTCGCATGACGATAAAGCGACGGTATTTTGCTTTTGAGAACACCAGGTAATAAGAGATGAGCCAAGACAGAACACATGACCGGTTGTACTCCGATCATCATCTTCATCAATGTTGTGGCTGCTGTCACAAAACCCATTTAGAGCTCCTCTTTCTCGGCTGTACACAATTCCAAATCCGACAATACCCTTTAGGTACCTTAAAATTTGTTTCACCCACCTTTGCATGGGATGTCTTTGGATTTTGCATGTACCAACTTGCTACGCCTACCGAGTATGCCAAGTCCGGTCGAGTTTGAATTAAATATCGGAGACATCCCATGATTTTTCCTATAGTATACTGGATCTACACATTCTTCATCTTCAGCCTTTGATAATTTGAATTTTGATCCATTGGTATGTAAGCCTGATTGCAATTTTCCATCCCAAATTGTTTCAGCACTTTCCACGCACGCATGCTTCTTGGTTTTATTTGTATCCCATTTCTTATTTGTGAAACCTCTATGCCCAGGTAGAATGATAAAGCCCCTAAGTCGCTCATTTCAAATGGTTGTTCCATTTGCTTCTTGAATTGGTTTATCTTTTCAAGACTTGAACATGTTATTATCAAGTCATCCACATACACACCCACTATCATGATGTTCCCCTCTATAGTCTTCATGTAAATAGCTTGCTCCTGGAAATTTTTGATAACCAAGTTCTTCCAAAACCCCATTGAGCTTGAGATTCCAAGCTCTTGGAGCTTGTTTGAGACCGTAAAGGACTTTTGATAAATGATACACCATGTCTTCACAACCCTTCTTTTCATATCCTTCTAGTTGAGAAAAAAACACGATTTCCTCTAGGTCTCCATGTAGGAAGGCTGACTTTACATCAAGGTGGTGGAGTTGCCATCCTTCTTGAGCGGCTAATGCAAGTATCATTCAAACCGTTTCTAGTCGGGCCACTGGAGCAAATACCTCCTCGTAATCAATTCCACATTGTTGCACGTATCCCTTGTCAACCAATCTTGCTTTGTATTTGATGATATTTCCTGATGCATCTCGCTTCAGTTTGTAAACCCACTTTAGTCCAATGGGTTTATGCTTGGGTGTAACTTAGTGAGAGTCCAAGTTCAGTTCTTTTCAATAGACTCTATTTCTACTTCTACTACTTCCATGGCACTTACCCAGTATTTGCTTTCATTTGCTTCTGCATAATTTGTGGGTTCATTTTCTGAAAGTAGAGTGCTGCTGCCACTTCTTCATCGTTTCGGTTTCATTTTACCCCATCCTGAATAATGAAGTCACTGAGCTGATCCCGAGTGATTTTCAGGTTGTGAATTATCTGCTGAGAATGGTATTGATGTTGATCAACATCTATATCGTTCAATGATTGGTTCCTTAATGTATTTAACTGAATCCCGACCTGACATCATGTTTGCAGTTTGTTTGTGTTCTAGATTTCAGGCAAAGCCTAAAGATTCACATATTAAAGCTGTGAAACGAATTTTTCGCTATTTGAAGGGAAAACCAAATCTTGGACTATGGTACCCTTATGATATAGCATGGATTTTATTGCTTTTTCAGACTCTGACTATGGTGCTTGTAATCTTGACAGAAAGTCAACAACAGGAGGTTGTCAATTTTTGGTAATAAACTGGTAAGCTGGCAACGTAAGAAACAACTTACTGTAGCCATCTCTACATGTGAGGCTGAGTATGTTGCTGCTTCAAGTTGTTGTTCACAAGTTTTGTGGGTTCAACAAACAAATGCGAGATTACGATTTAAAAATATACTACAACTCCTATATTTGTTGATAAAACAGCCGCAATAGCCATTACTAAAAAATCTGTTTCACATAAAAGAACAAAACACATTGATATTCGTCATCATTTTATTCGAGATTGTGCAGAGAAAAGGTTAACCCAGCTTTTGAAAATTAATACTGTTGACAACATTGCAGACATTTTTACAAAAGATTTTGATTCAACTCAGTTTACTTCTCTTGTAGAAGGTCATGGGATGATCAATTTTGATTGAAATAATTTGAAAAATAACACTTGAAAGTTTGTTTTTATTTTTAATTTTGTTTAACTTTCATATTTTGTTGTTATTAGAATTTTAAAATCTTGAAAATTGAATCCAAGATTTATGAAAAATGATAGAATTTTTGACTTATTTGATTTAATGTTTTTAAATAATATACATTTTCATTTGTTTCAACTTTTGCATATGAATTTAATTATATTTAGTTGATGTATTAAATCATATAAGTAATATTATTTGGATTGAATGATTGAATTTGAATTTAAGATAAACTTAAAATATTTTACTTTCAATATACTTGGTATCAAATTTAAGTTGTAGTATGTTAAGTTTATCTGAATAATCAAATTTTTTAACTATTCATATTTTTATTATATTACTTATAATGATCGGTACTTAAATTGATATGATTTTATTTATATTCAATTATGTTAACAAATTTTAATGTTAAGATTTGAGAAATTTTATTGATAATAAGTTGAATATGATTTCATTTGGATCTTTTCAATGATTTTATAAAAATCCAAAAAGATTTTCTTTTATAGATTTTATCATTTTAAAATTTCAAAAATATTTTACATTTCACCTTTCAAGTGTGTTTTTCTTAATTTTTCACACAAGGTGTTTTTGATATCCTGATTTGAAATTTTTCAAGAAAATTCAGATTTAAGTTATTTTGAAAAAGTTTTGTGATCGATATTGTTAATATCGATAGATATAGTACTTTTCATAAATCGATATTACTAATATCGATAATATTTCTTTTATCGATCGATATTACTAATATCGATGTTATGAGTATACTATATATAATATCGATATTAGTAATATCGACATTTGCATTAACTATACTACCAGAGCGAAAACAAAGCGTTCTTCCATCGGTTTTGATTGTTGTGCAAATTTTTGCTTGTTGTGGATTCATATCAGTTTCTTCATTACATTGTGATTAAAAAGGCTGGTAATAATACAATTTTTAACCGTAAAACACATTGAAATTTTGATGACTTGTAATATTGAATTTTGATTCATTAAAATCGGTCAAATCATGGTTGATTCAAAGGGTTTTTTTT